>JANBPK010000721.1:44076-132154 GCA_027579435.1 Candolleomyces eurysporus | reverse complement strand
AGGAGGGGGACAATATTAACGGCAATGATGTACAGCGGAGGGAGGTGTCACAAGCAAACACGAGGAGGTAGGTTAGAAGAAACGCCAACCAGGTACGGAGAAGCAGCCCCGACCCGGCAAGATGTAGTCCAAATTCAAGCCCACGGAGGAGGGGAAAGTTGCGCGGGAAAACAAGCAGAGATATGATGATGTTCTTGGGATGTGATATGCGGGATACTAATGCAATGCAACGGGGCAAAAAGCAAATAACCAAAGAAAGAGAAAAAAGAGCAAAAAGAAAAGATGACCAAACTATCCCCCAGCCTACCATAGCTTTACGGCTTTCCAAAAGTAAAAGCGGCAGGCGTACCAGCAGGAGTCGTCGATCCCGCAGCCGGCGTCCCAAACCCAAAGGCAGCCGGAGTCGCAGGCTGCGCTGACGCACCACCAAACACCCCCCCACCAGTTGCCCCACCAGCAGCAGGAGCCTTAGTACCAAAGGCAAAGCTGAAAGTTCCGGTACCACCCGTTGCAGGAGTTCCAGCAGGGGTTGTCGTGGTAGCCGCACTAGGTGCAAACGAAAAGCCCGCCTTGGGTGTCTCCGTTGCCGGTGTGGGTGTCGTACTACTACTAGCAGCCACCGGAGTGCCAAACGAAAACGACGGCTTCGAAGCAGCTCCGGTCGTGGTAGAGGACTCTGCTGGCTTCCCAAACACCGACGAGCCCGTCCCAGCGCCTGCACCAAACGCACTGCCGGCACCGTTGGTCGTCGACGCACCACCAAACCCTCCAAACGCAGCAGCAGGCTTGTTCGAAGTGGGTGTCACCGGAGTTTTGCCTTTATCGCCACCAGTGGCGGGTGCACCGAAGCCGAACGAGAGCTTCCCAGGCGTAGTCGAGCTTGCAGCAGCACCGTTGGTCGCAGTGCTAGCTCCTCCA
Organism: Candolleomyces eurysporus; assembly: GCA_027579435.1. Classification (NCBI taxonomy): domain Eukaryota; kingdom Fungi; phylum Basidiomycota; class Agaricomycetes; order Agaricales; family Psathyrellaceae; genus Candolleomyces; species Candolleomyces eurysporus. The sequence continues at coordinate 131,236 of JANBPK010000721.1, read as the reverse complement.
AATATTGATGATGGTGCACCATTGGTAGCAGGCTTCACTGGTCCAAATGCTGACGAGAGTGAACTTGGGGTCTGACCGAACGCCGAACCTGCGGTCGCAGTAGTACTGCTGCTAGTACTGGGGGCGGCTCCGAAAGGCGATGCAGCGCTTGTGGTAGATCCAAATGCTGGTGTCGTGGTGGTAGTGGCGGTATTGGGTGTCGCACCAAAGCTGAACTTGGGCGCTGACGTCGTGCCAGTAGTAGTAGTGGCTGTAGCATTCTTGGCGGGTTCAGCAGCAGGTGCGGCAGTAGCTGCAGGCTTTCCGAACGAGAACACACCACCAGTTGCTGCGGCAGGCTGCTGTGTTTCTGCTGGCTTTGCATCACTAGCTTTATTGGAACCACCGAAGAAATTGAACTTGGGTGCAGTGGAAGGTGCGGCGGTGCTTGTGGCGGCGGGCTGACTTGGATTTGGCGCAAACACAGATCCACCAGTGGCGGGGGCATTGAACGAGAAAGTGGGTTTCTTCTCAGTAGCGGATGCCTGTGAGGTCGTTGCCGAGGGTTGCCCAAATGGCGACGTCGCGGCAGGTTTGCTGATAGCATTGGTCGTTGCAGCAAACGAGAAGGGAGCAGTAGTCGCAGTTGGAGTTGTGGCAGAAGCCGGGGCACCTGGTGTCTTGAAAGAGAATGGGTTTTGCGACGCAGCAGGCTGAGCAGCCCCTTCCGTCTTCGGCGGAACGAACAGTGGTGAGGGTGTTGCGGCGGTGGGGGTGGTGGCAGTCTTCGGCGGAGCAAAGAACGTAGCAGTCAATGCCTCTCCTCCGGGCTTGGGTGCCGCAGGAGCAGGAGCAGCGGTGGTGCTAGGAGCGGTCGGGGGTGTGAAGCTAAATCCAGACGGGGCCGGGCCGGCAACAGGAGTGGATGATTCAGAGGGCTGGGTGACCGTTATTGATGGAATCTTTGGAGCAGCTGCGGCAGCGGCAACAGCAGCAGCCTCCTTCTCCCTCTTCTCCCTCTCTTGTTTCTCCTTTTCCAATCTTTCCTTCTCCAGACGTTCCTTTTCCAACTTTTCCTTTAGCAGGCGTTCCCTCTCCAGCCGCTCCTTCTCGAGCTTATCTGCCTTTTCTTTCTCCTCCCGTGCCTTAGCATCATCCTCGGCCCGTTTCATAGCACGCAGCTTGGTGATAGCTTCCGCTTCGATCTCCTGCCTCTCCCATTTCGAAAGATTACGTGGACGAGTATTTGTGCTATCAGACAGGCCACCGTGAATTGCTTGGTTGAGATATGATGCAGAGGCGATCCGTTTTGTCGTTATTGAGGACTGCTTCTCGAAAGGGTTATTGCGAAGACCAGTTTGACTTCCAAGAGAATACCGCGCAGGGTTCCGAAGACCTTTCGGTCGCAAGATTGGGAAATCAACAGGACCGTCAAGAGGGGAGCCTGTCGCAGGGGAATGGGTTGGTGTCGAAACGGTGGATGACCAGAGCAAGTCCTTGCCGACTGGGCGGGTGGGTGTCGCCTTGGGCTAAAATGAAGGAATCAGAAGCCAGGCCAGGGCGCAATTGAAGGGAACTTACTTGAGGTATTTTGACAGAAAGGTTTTCGGGCTCGGCGGAACCTTTCGGAGAATCTTGCCATGCTAGACGCATATTAATCTTCGCATCTTGATACTCCTCTTCGGTGAGCCAGCATTCCACGTAGACTTCGAGGTTCTCATCCTTGTCGGGATGCAGGGAATCTTGTGGCTTTTGATACGCAGTCAGTCTACGTAATTTGCAGTGTAGGTCGAGAACGTACCATTACAAACTTGTTCCGAGCCCTTTTGACCAAAGCTTGACGCAGTCGTTGACCATTTCGAGTGATCTTGTAGCGGATACCGTTGCTCTCCCATTCCTCCCCAACCCTTCTATGCCGACTTCTCGTCGAAGATGCCAGAGAATCATCAATGGAAACATCGCTGTTGTCGCTGTTGTGACCATCCCGATGGTGGGCAATGGAATGACGTTTGCCCTTCTTGTGATGACGAGACCGACCAGGAGTTCCCATTTCTTCGTCGACATCCATATCCCGATCGCGCTTGTTGCCATTGAGTAACCCGGTATCAGATTTGCGTTTAGCAACAGTGCGGCGCTTTCTCCGTCGCTGCCGATGTTTCTCGTTCTCTTGGGAGCTGTCGCTATCGTCGCCACCGAATGTTGAGCCAGCTTCTGCGCGATCACGTTTTTTGCCACGGACAGGCGAAAGCAGGTCAGGTACATCGTCATACATCTCATCGTCAACATCCATTCCTTCACTGGCGTACACCACTCTGCCGGATTTGTCCAAAGAAACCTTGCGTGCGCGTTTATCTCGCGAACCCTCGGCGCCTGAGTCTTCATCCCCAAAAACTCGTTTTGCACCGCGTTGATGGGACAAAGCAGTCTCAAAATCATCCCATTGGGGCTCCTCATCTCCGTCGATGAACTGGTCCCCTCCAACCCTAGGATTCTTGGAGAACTCGGCTTCATCCAGACCTTGTTCCCCATAGCCACGTTTCCTTGCGTCGCCTTCGGAGCTAAGGTCGACGATATTCCGAGCCGCGTGGCGAGAGTTCCCATTTTGATCAAAATAGAGTTGTCCGGAAGCCTTTCTTGCCCTAAACGAGTTTGCATAGCCTGGTTTATTCGAAGGGTACGCCGCACTGCAAAGAGAATTGAGCACAAAGGTGAACAGAAAAGAGACAGAGGTGACACACAAAGGGGGAGCTGAAGGTTTAGTCGGAGACGAAATAGGGTTGGGCGTTGAAGAATAGGCACCGGGCAGAACTAGCGAGGTCGAAGTTCCGTATCGATCTGAGTCATCAGCAAAAGGGGACAGGTTATTCAAGATCAGTGACAGCTTGCAAAGCACGAGTCGAATCGTTTGCTCACCAGTAGCGGGATTGAAGGTCTGGTCCGCGTGTGATTCACGGTGATTAAGGGACTGGGCCTCTTGCACAGGTTTGGCTCCAGGTTGACGGAGGAATGTCTTCTTCCGCTCTTCCTTTTCCCGTTCCTCGTTGGCAAGTATGGCAGCTGTGTAGGCTACGTTGAAAGGGCGCCGGTCGTGGTCGGGGATCCCGTACTTGCGTCGCGTAGCCCTAAAACGCGTCAGCCCGACTCGGGAACGCAGCAAAATGGGCTCACAATTTGGCAGACTTCTCCTTCCACATAAGAACCTCGAGCCTGATACGCATTACGATGTAGTAAACCACACCGAATGCCCCCAAGACCAGTATCCACTTCCGAACCGAAATGCTGGAGCCAGTCTCCGGGATTTGCTCCAGGATGGGCAGCGTTGGCTGCCCCAAGATATCTGCAGTCTCTGGATCCATAGGTTTCCTGGACAAAGCAGAGAAAGAAAGAAGGGCAAAGAGCGCCCGGGGGCGTCGAGAACGGTGGTGAGGGTAGAAAGCAGACAATGACCACGGCCAATTTGCCACGATCAATGGCTGTCGTTGTTTGCCACTGTTTGCTTGATCTGATGATATAAATAGCGAAAAAATATTTTTTCTGCTCGTTGTCGTTGTACTCTATGTTGGAACAAGGACGTCTGTTTTTCCCTTCGTTTTCTGTGTGATTCGTTTCTCTATCCCCCACGTACTCTTTGCCTGGAAACAGTGGTCCTTACATCCGTTCGTTTCCAATTAGTGCAGTGGCAGATGCACTGGCGCCTGGTCCACGCTTGAATGTCTAGCAATCTGTTTTGCGACATCCTTGGCCATTCGAGTACTAAGCCGAGCGCAAATCTATAGTATTACGGCCCATGTACTGAAGTAGATCTCAATCATACACTATTTGATGTTCTACACTGGCCCCGCTGGGAATTCCGTAGCACCAGGTCGGATTGGACGCCCTAGATCGCCCCTAGAATGCTCCTTGCAGCCTTCGACGACGATCTCTGCCCTCGCTTGCTGGCCTGCCGCAACCCAGAGTCGTACTCAGAGTTGAAAAAACACGTGGGAAATATCATTTTTTAAAAAGGGTGGCGAATAGAAATCAAGCCATTCGTGATCGAATTGCCCTTGGCACTTTAACTACTCCCCGGTCCCTTCGTCTTCCCCGTTCACCTCTCACTCTTCCACCCTCCACCATGTCCGACAAGAAAATCGTCACCCTCGAAGAGCTCCGCGCCCACAAGGGCCGTGACAGCTTCTACGTCCTCATTAACGGCAACGGTGAGTGAGCCAGCATCCATGGCATCATGCGGCACTCTATCACACCCGTGACACACATGTACTGACACTCCATCTTTCAGTGTACGACGTTACCAAGTTCCTTGACGAGGTTGGCGCTGCTTTTACCTCCATGAGGCACTCTGTGCTCAACCAATTTACAGCACCCAGGAGGAGACGAGGTCATCCTTGCCGAGGGTGGTACGTACCACTAGAACCCATTCCCGAAACCCGGTCACCCAGTCTAAACCTCGATTCTAGGCCAGGACGCAACGGAAGCCTTTGAAGATGTCGGACACTCTGACGAGGCGCGTGCCCTTCTCCCCGATATGCTCGTTGGCGAGTTCGAGCAGAACAGCGTACGTGGCGCCAGCTCATCTCCACCCTTCATTCATTTACCCCTCTACCCTTACAGGAATTGAAGCTGAAGTCGGGTGCTGCAGCAGCACAGGCGAACAGGGCATCAAATGCCGTTGAGCAGGGTTCAAAGTGCGTTTCTACCTACAGTGCTCGCTGGTCCAACCTAACGTTCCCGTCACCTTTTAGTCTCATGTACTTCTTCCCTCTCGGTGCTCTGGGTGCCTACTTTGCCTGGAGATTCTACTCCACAGGTTCTTTCTGATTTCCATATCATTATTGAACTTCGTCCCTTTGGTTTATACTCCCTAGTGCCTTCTCCCTCTGCATTCTTAGCTTCCTTTCAACGGTCGCCTGCCCATCTATTTGCTGTGTCCGTTGTATTACTACCCTTAATAGACAGAGCTCTGAACCCCAACTACCGTCTTGCAAGTGCTCAGGTGTCAAGCTTGGATGACTTCGCAGTGCGTTTTGTTCCATTCCGCTGATGCTGGCCCAACAACCGTGCACCCGCGTCCGTCGCGCAAGCGCGGGGGCAACATCTTGACATCCTAGCCTCATATCTCCAATCGGCTCGCATAATGTCCTCGGCATTCGCTCAACGCTCCGTTCTCAACCATACTCTAGTCGTTATCGTCTCTCTTGCGAATGTTGGAACCACTGCGCTTTGGCCAGTAGGGGGCCGACAATTAGAACCAATTGAGCTTCCCTTCTCCCACAGAGGCGCACAGAAGGAACCTCAATAACGCCGCGACCCAGCCGTCTTGCCACGGATAACCGGGACCTGCGGCCGCCAAGGCCCGCCAGGGAGGTCACTCCATACCAGGCTTCGAAACATTCCCTTTTCTCATCATGCTGACGAGGTGATATCATGACATGTGTATACAAACACTGCTGGGATGGTGCAGTATGTAGCTGCTGTATGTAACTCTCCCGTCGGGTGACCTGCTTCCTTGTCAGTTATGGCACTCGGCTGAAGTAGAAGAATGCTCTGCAATTCAATTGTGGGGATTTTCTATCTGGGATGACGTTCTCGAATATCAGAGGCGTATCTTTTGCTCATTTCTGCTGACTGGGTAGGAATGCTGTAGTATAGCATCGATAACGGGCCACAGTGGTGTTGGATTTTGGGGCTGATATTTCTCGGACGATAATACAGGTATTTTTCAAGGACAATCCTCGGGGTGAGGTTACCAGTGTTTCACAGTCATCAGCTGCACCACGTAGGTAGAATCTCCAAGGTGACTATGCTGAAGAGCTAGGCTAGCCTGGCCGCTGAGCTGGGGTCAGAGTCCGTTATGGTTTAAATTGCCCTACGGAATTCGATCGGTGGACAGGGACGATTGCTTACATCCGGGTAAGTCGGGAGCCCTTGATGGCCTTTGGCTCTCAAGAGGATAAAAGTGTAGGAAGACGGTAGTGGATACGCAGCGTGCCCGAGTCCCCCTGCCGCTAGCCAATAGAAATAGTGGCACAGGGCCCAGGAATATGGCTAAAACATCGCAACGTGGAATGCATGAGGCCTCGGGCATTGAACCGATAGCCGAAGTGAATTGCCCTCCATAAACGTTCTCCCTGAGTCCCGTCCGGGACGGTGAGGCCATCCCACACTTCCCCCATCCTTTTTGTGAGGACGATGGGCGCTTTGTGGATCATTAGCGCCAGTGCGGTGCCGGTACCCGGCAGACTTTGATCTCCGCTTGTATAATCGGCAATATCCGACCTCACGTGTTGGCGGTTCACACCCGCATCGTCGTCATATCCAAGGACCACACCGTCTCCCCTACCCAACAAACTGTCCCTAGAGGACGTCCACGAAGGGTAGGCATGTCTGTACTCTTCGAAACCTCTATCGGAGATATTGTCATTGATCTAGAGACTGAAGCCTGTCCAAAGACATGCGAGAACTTCTTGAAACTCTGTAAAGTGTACTACTATAATCTTAATGCTTTCTTCAATGGTGCGTACGACATTCAAGTCTAAAAATTTCTACGTCAAGCTGACTTTCGGTGCTCCCTTTGTCAGTATCAAGAGACTTCCTAGCCCAAGCAGGCGATCCCACGGCGACTGGAACAGGCGGGGAGTCGGTATGGTCGTACCTGGCATCCCAATCGCCCAACGGCATACGCGTTCCACGATACTTCCCACCCGAAATCAACCCCAAGCTCAAACACAATCAAAAGGGGACGGTATCGATGGCCGTTGCCCCATCTTTGGAAGGCAACAAGGGCGGATGTGGAAGTCAATTCTTCATCACGCTAGGTGACAACATCGACTACCTGGACGGCAAGCACGCGGTGTTCGGACATGTTGTTGAGGGACTGGATACGTTGGACACGTTGAATGAAGTTTTTGTGGATCAGGACAGCAGGCCTTTCAAAGATATCAGAATACGGCATGTTATTGTGCTCGGTGCGTCACTTTCGTTTCTTCAGCGTGGACTGCCAGCTGAATGGAGGAATATTTTGATCTTTCAGATGACCCATTCCCCGACCCTCCTGGACTGAACGTTCCCCCTTCGTCACCAACACGTCCTCCTGACAATTCGACGCGGATTGCCGAGGATGAAGACCCCCTCGCCACCCTGCCTGAAGAAGACGAAGAGAGGATTCGCAGGGAGAAAGCTGCGGCTGCGTCCGCCTTGACGCTCGAAATGGTCGGAGACCTCCCCTTCGCCAACGTCCGACCACCAGAAAACGTCCTCTTCGTCTGCAAGCTCAATCCAGTAACACGCGACGAGGACTTGGAGCTTATCTTCTCTCGGTTCGGAACCATCATGAGTTGTCATGTCGTAAGAGACAAGAAAACGGGCGATTCCTTGCAATATGCTTTTATTGAGTTTGATAAAAGAGAGGAAGCTGAACAGGTCCGTTGGATCTTTTGTTCCTCGTGCCCTGATGAACCTTCTTGTTCTGACATTTTGGCTCCCCGCACTAGGCCTATTTCAAGATGCAGAATGTTCTAGTCGATGATCGGCGTATATGGGTAGATTTGTAGGTCCTCCGCATCCGTTGTTCTCGTGCATTTTCCTTATCGACTTTTCCTTAGCTCTCAATCGGTGGCCAAGACGAATAGGGGCTGGTCCAACGATATCGTCAAGCCCAACCGGTATCAAAAAGGCGGTTTTGGAGGCCGCGAAGATTTGGAGCAGACCCGAAGATATCGCAGCGACAATCACTCTGGGCGGTCATCCAAGGGGGGCGATTATGGCATGGTATTCGATGTCTCCGACCGCTCGGAGCGCCATGGCTCGAGGAAACGTAGCCGCAGCAGAGACCGAGAACCAGCGCGCCGTAAACGGTCTAGATCTCGTTCCCCTGAATCATCCAGCCGTTCCAAGGATTATGACAGGAATCGGGACCGGGAGAGGAGGCGAAGCAGGAGCAGGGAACGGTACTCCAGCAGAGGAGGACGGTATTGACGTCATGCGGAGGTTCGAAGGGCGGACGGAGGGGATGAGTGCTGTTGAGTCTCTTTTGCTTTGCGCTTTGCGCTTGCCTAACGTGGCTGCCAATCAGACGTCGATGAAAACGTCCGCCTCTGGCGACGGTGACAGCTGTCGCTTACCCTTTACGGATTGCTATACTGTTTCGCAACAGTTCCGAGCCTGCGTTGTATTTATCAGTGGGTGTTACATTTCTCACCTGATTATATACAGTCGATCCTTGCGGTGTACACCAGCCCGGCCTTATAAGACGTTGATGTCAGCCAGCAATGGATTTGTTTCACCCCCCAGCAAGCTCTGCTTCCGTCCTGACCGCAACCTTAGCGTACATCCTCACCATGTCCTGTCCCCCTACTGCAAGCTATGACTTTGACTCTCCAGATGCTGATGTCGTTCTGTTGTCCAGCGAACCAAAGTCGCCAGCGCACTTTCGAGTCCACAGGAGCATCCTCACCATTGCATCCCCCTTCTTCCAGGACATGTTCAGCCTACCGCAGGCCCCTTCAACAAGCACCGACGAATCACAAAAAATTCCTATTATCCCGGTGTCGGAAACCCGAGAAGTCCTAGAGCCGTTGCTACGCTTCGTCTACCCTGTTCCAGATCCCATCATCACGTCGCTGGACGACCTCAACCAGGTATTGGCGGCAGCAATTAAATACGAATTCGAAGCAGTAGTTTCGACCCTTCGGACGTTCTTGCTTTCGCCAACATTCCTACAGGCGTCTCCTGTCAAGGTGTACTCGATCGCGTGCCAGCATGACCTGGTGGAGGAGGCCAAGATCGCGTCGCGGTATACGCTAAGCACGGATCTGTTGGATCTGGAAGGGGTGGCGGTGGAGGAGCTTAAGCGCATGGCCGCATATGATTATCATAAGCTGTTGGTGTTGCATAAGAAGAGGTCGGAGGCTGCGCTGGAATTCATCAGGAAAGTTGACTCGTGCGAGGACGGAGCAGTGAAGTGCATGCAGTGCAACGGATCGGTGTTTACGGCGAATGGTCCGCCGAAGTGGTGGATCGAGTGGGAGAAGAAGGCGAAGGAGGAAATTCAAGCTAGGCCAACGACGGACGTCGTTTTCGGGATGGATTTTTTTGTATGCTGCGGCGAGGAAGAGCGGGTGCGCGAGGTGTCCGGGGNAGTGTGTTGGAGTCATGGAAGATTCTTGCGGATTTGAAGGAGGCCATTGATTCCTTACCATCGACGATATGAATGCCGAGGATTGACAACGGGATAAATTATTGCACTGTCGGACTATCGGGCTCTGCGTAAATAGATGCTGCTTCACCTTATTTTCACTAGTATATGTATCTAATGGTGGACTTATTAATAGGAAGTTATAATATACCCAACAACCAAACGAAGTCAGTAGCGTCGGGGTGGAGATTGGGTGTTCTGGGCACTAGTACCTGTTTCCGACCTTTCTTCTTGCGCGGTCTCCGGCACGATGCAAGTCCGAGTCCCAACGCTGTCCGACACTGTTAACTCCAGTCCAGCGCAGCCCTAGTAAGCGAGACGGGAATGATTCTGCCTTTCCGAGAGATCCTCCGCTCCCGCACCCCACAAGACATTTTCGACGCTGATGACCATCCCAGTGCACTGCAGAGGGTGTTCTTCTGGTGGATCGATAGAGGTCCCCAGCATTTCCTTTTACCCCGATTTGCTCAAAGGTGACCAGCAGCTGGACGCAAATGAGCGTGGAAGGCCTCAAAAACTGCATACTCTCATATTCTACACAGAGCTTCCTTACCCTGAAACGCGATGAACCCACCGCATTAATGAAGATAAAAAGAGGGTGTCTACCAAGTGTCTACAAGCCTGAAGAGGAACTCAGTGCTGACGCCCCTATTTAACGCCTATTTATTGATCATGGATAAATATGGCGAGTCAAGATGGGGTTCGAGATCCTTCCGCTCCTCATAGCCGAACCATGCATGGTCAGAGCTTCTTGGATCCCGCCCCGATATATACCTAGACAGGTGGCTGTATCCTAACTCTATCTTGCCATCGTACCACCACCAGCACCATGAGCGCCAGCCTGACACCCCAGCTCGCGGCATTCAAGACCCCTGCTATCGACAATGAGCCCATGGTACGTCATAGGCCTCAGGATAAAATTTGCGGTGAGCTAACTGGCGCGAGCAGAGAAGTTATGGACCTGGGTCGCCTGAGAAGGCTGCTCTGCAGGCCGCCATCCAGAAGATGGAACAGGAGCTTCCTTTTGAAGTGCCTTGCATCGTGAATGGGCAGGAGGTGCGTACGCTAGACCTAGTCTTGTCGCCGATATTGCTGATCTTATTTGGCGTCTGCGCGATAGATAAGGACAGGAAAGCTGGCCAAGCAGCCAATGCCCCATGATCATCGTAACCACCTCTGCTCGTATCATGAAGCCGACGAGGCAACAGTCGCAAAGGCCATCGACGGCGCTTTGGCCGCCAAGGCGGAATGGGAGAGCATGCCTTGGAATGACCGCGCTGCTATTTTCTTGAAAGCGGCGGATCTTGTTAGCGGCAAGTACCGCTACCAGCTTATGGCCGCTACAATCCTCGGTCAAGGAAAGAACGCGTGGCAGGCTGAGATTGACTCTGCGGCTGAAGTGTGTATATCGCTTATGTTTCTCGGATCTATGAATGTTGAAGGCTGACCTTCACTTCTAGCTCGCCGATTTCTTCCGTTTCGGAGTCAAGTTCGTTGAAGAATTGTACTCTCAACAACCTGCAAAGAATTCTGCTGGTGCATGGAAGTGCGTAGACCCATTCCAGGTGGATTAGGGAGCATCTGACTGATATGCATTCTCTAGCCGGGTAGAGTATCGCGCCTTGGAGGGCTTCGTACTTGCAGTCTCACCCTTCAACTTCACGGCTATCGGTGGTAACCTTCCTGGAGGTAAGATGCCTCGCGATCAGGGACCAGAAGTTGTATATTGACGGTCCGTTACAGCTCCTGCTCTTGTTGGCAACGTCGTTGTATGGAAGCCATCTCCAGCAGCCACATACTCCAATTATATCGTCTACAAGCTCCTCGCTGAAGCTGGCTTGCCTGCTGGTGTCGTCCAATTCGTTCCTGGCCCTCCCGCTGAAGTCGTCGCACAAGCAATCGGTCACCGCGAGTTCTCAGCCCTCCACTTCACTGGAAGCACCTTCGTCTTCAAGAAGTTGTGGAAGGACATTGCGAATAACCTGGACAAATATCGCGGGTACCCTAGGATTGTCGGCGAGACTGGGGGCAAGAACTTCCATCTTGTTCACAAGAGCGCCGAGGTGAGGAACGCGGTGCTGCAGAGTGTGCGAGGTGCATTTGAGTACCAAGGTATGTTCTTCCTCTTTTTCCAGAATTACGCTTGGTAGCGTGTCTGAATGTGATTCGAATACTCGTTTATTAGGCCAGAAATGCTCTGCACTCTCCAGGTTGTACGTTTCGAAGTCGATGTGGGAGAATGGATTCAAGGATCAGTTGCTCTCTGAGATTGCGAAGATCAAGGTTGGGGCACCCCAGGACTGGACTAACTTCATGGGTCCTGTCATGTAAGTGGCGAGAACTGCTTTTTCCTTCCTACGATGCTAATGACTATATCTCAGCGGCCGACCGGCGTATGACAAGATCCTGGGCTACATCCAGAAAGCGAAAGCTGCTGGCGGTGAAATCCTCATTGGCGGATCTGGTGATGACTCTAAGGGCTATTTTATCCAACCCACTGTTATCCTTACCAAGGATCCTAAGTCTGTGACAATGGTGGAAGAGATTTTCGGCCCTGTTGTGACGGTGAGTTTCTACGACTGCTTCCGTAGTATCATGACGACTAACTTATTCCATCCGTGCAGGTTTATGTGTACAACGACGAGGACTTTGACCAAACCCTCGAATTGATCGACACCACGACAGATTACGCACTCACTGGCGCGATGTACGTCCTCTTGCTCTGCCACCGAATTCATCGCATGTTCACTTAATATCTTTCCTGCTCTTATAGCTTCTCATCGGACCGTAAAGCCCTCGTCGCAGCAACCAATCGTCTGCGCAACGCCGCCGGAAACGTGTACTACAACGAGAAATGCACAGGTGCCGTCGTCGGCCAGCAGCCCTTCGGAGGTGCCCGTGCTAGTGGTACGAACGACAAGGCTGGCAGCATCAGCATTTTCTACAGGTTTGTCAGTGCAAGGAGCATCAAGGAGAACTTTGTTGGGTTGGAGGACTTCCAGTACCCATCCAACTTCGTCTGATTTGATTCATGAACCTCGACCTCGGGGACTCAATCTGAGAAATGGACAGATACAAAATAATCAAGCAAAGTTGTAGCAGTAGAATAGAGAAAGTATGCAATACACCAAAAATTATCAGATGTCTGATAGACTGTTCGAGCTCAATGTTCAGGTCCAGCGAGGGCAACGTTGAGTCATAAATAAATGGAAAGGTAATCGGGCGATTTCGTGCTAGTAGAATGGAGCCCGTAGTATGTGATACAAGAAATTATCTGATGTCCGATGGATTTAGGTCGTCAAGCTCAAGGTCGATACTAGGTATTGAAGCGCCCATGGACTGAGCCACTGATATTCGCGCGGGCCCATCTGACTGTTCACGACCCGTCCGCGCTCGAGGAGGGCTCTGGTACTGGGGAGCTCCCCATCTGACGTTGTTTGACAGGTTTCCACCACCGTTGGCGTTTGGATCGGATTGGGAAGGATGAGGCGCTCCCTGCCCATGGCCAGGCTGGGACACGCCGGTCGATGATTTCATTGTGTCCTGTGGGTACTGGTGCGATGCAGGCGCCTTGGGAAGTATTGGATCCGATGACTCGATGACAACCCAGGACGAAGAAGCTGATTTTTGTTTCAGGGTCATCCACGTGTTGAAATACGTCTTGAAGCTGTGGTTTTCGCTGAATTTGACGAATTTTCGGACTGCAAGGACGAGGTAGGCGAGGCCAGCAGCAAGGATCAGGCTAATACCGACTCGAGCGGCAGCCGTGATTCCCTGGTCAAAGTGGCCAGGTGAGTTTTCGATCCTCACGCGCCAGACGAATATCATGATGCAGATGATGTAGAAAAGGAGAGACCTGATAAGGGAAGAAGCTTTAGAAATCTTGTCGCTGTTCGTAAGAAAGGACTGACCACACGAGCCAGATTGCGGGCAAGGCTAGCATGAGCCAAGCATTCCAGACCAGGGACTTGAGCGTCAGACCCTTTGCCTGGGTTTCCTGTGCAGACGCATAGGATTTTTAGATGATACGTAACATGGGGAAGAGAAGGACGGAGTACCTGTGCCCATTGTATCGCTTTGTGGGGTGCACGCATTGTATTAAACCGCAGGATGTACAAGCACCCAAAAATGAGGCTTAAAAGAGAGCAAACCAAGGAATAGAGCGCGACAAAATGAACCGCAGGGTCTGAAAAAGCTTCTGTAATTTGAAGAGTGGCCACGATGGCTCTGAGACGGCCAGTACGGAATGTCAGTCACTCCGCTCTAGTAGTTTAAAGTTCGTGACTCACGTAAGAAGAAGTACAGATACTAGGTTCAGGGTCTTCCATTCTCGCAATATAGAGTCAATGAAGTCCTCCCAGTTTTTCGTCAAACGATTGTAAGCTGGGTATGAGCGCGCGCTTAGCCAGCTTGAGTGCGCGCTCTGTGGAAGCAACATGGAATATCGATCCTCACAGACCAGGTGCTTCATCTGATCGATGGTGAAGTCAGTGTCTTCAAATATAGCCGCCACTCGATGAAAATAATAGATAGGCAACCCCATCTGGAATGCGAGGAAAATTGCACTGTACAGATACCAAGTTATTTGAACGTGATCTTCCTCTTCCGTTGGTGCAGGCGTGTCCCTCCCGCAATAAGGTTCGTCAGTTCTCTGACTTGAGGTTGTGGTTGGTTGTTGCGCTTGATTGAGGGATTCTCCATTTCCTGGTGCGGTCGGAGGGGTATGCGGTACTGAGAAGAGAATCACTGGTGTAGACCAAGCACCAGAAATTTCCGGGTTGCCTGCGCTCTCTCCTACTGTCCAACGCCGCCGTGGACTTTGGTGACCGTATGGGCCATGCGCCCTGAATTCATCTGGGTTTTACTCGTCAACTATTGTTATTCCAATGTCACCACACTAAAACCGACCTAGTGTCCAGTGAGGAGTAGGTGAGCCGTGGTAGATGGGTGTGATGGCATTGCATGCACACTGGCCAGGCACATATTGGTGGTGATTCCAGTTGGGACTAGGCAATGGAAGCTCGCCAACAAGAGTAGCTGGGGTGTGGTCAGTCAGGTCCGAGGATCGGGTTCTGAGTACCGGAAGACCAAGGTCTCCCAAGCTCGAGGATGTCGAAGAGAGTAGTAAGTTCCCTGATGGCTGAGTTTGTGAGTGAGGGCTCTGCCGGGAAGCCTCAGCAGCCTCTTCCGCTCCTTCAGGCGTTGGTGGTATCCCATGGTATGTAGCTTGAATAGACATGCCACTGGGTCTAATCGTGAGGGTGATTAGCGTTAATGGGGGGGGTTTCGATGCAGGACTCACCTATAAGCCCAAGGCCGGATTGAGATCAACATTTTCAGTTAGAGGGCTATAAGCCATCAGGAATCCAGGGGAACGAAACCAACGGCAATGACAGTGAGCAAGCTTTCGCACCATTGGCATATGGCAGATTGCCGCCCGCAACAAGGGGACCAAATTGCGCTCCCAACTGTCATCGTAGTCCAGATTGAACCCAAATGAGCATACTACTAGGCTGCATCGGGAGATGGAATGTCACGGTCATTTTGCTTACAAGGCACCCCCAATTCGTCGAAGGGCCACTTGGAGTTCGAGGACTATACCCCACCGTTACCATGATAATGAATCATTGGGACGACATCTGTCCTCGACGGTGTTCGCCTCCCGAGGCAGACCAGTGAAAGTAATCCTTGTTCATCGTCACGGACTGTCGGAACGCCGATCAATTCGTGCTTTTATTTATAGCTTGTTCAGCGGCGGGACTGATTCAAGTCTAACAAATTGCTTGGACTTTGAAATGGTACGTATTGCAAGGCACCATTCAAACAGGAGCTCTACATCTATGCTGAGGTTTCCTCCAGCTTCCGCATGATTCGCATCAGACGGCACCCATATCCGTTGCAACCAGTTTCATCCGTTCCAAATGGCATCCATGGGATTCAAATAGAAGAGTGAACGAGTACCAGTATGCTCCAGAATCTTCCTGAGATGGTCATCCTGTTCGAAAGCTGATATTAGGGCTTCCTCCATCTTTATCAAGAACTGTCCGGATGGGTCGCCCCCGGGATGTCGCTCGTGGTGTGAAGAGGGAGCCAGTATGCTGCGAATGTAGTCGTAAGTTCTGATCTGCTCAGTAGGAGGGTCGACGTCGATGTATGCAATACACAAGATATTGTGAGGTGTCCAATCAATTGCGAAGCGAGAGGTCAATCATAAGCGCGGGAGAGTCCATGGCCTGATGTTTGGTGAGTCCATCTGTCTGTGGTTTGTCGTGCACATCCTGTTCATGACGCGTCTACTCTCGAGAAAGGTCCTCTTCCGTGAGATCTTGTCGTTTGGCTACTTCAGACGGGTTCTCAACAGCGTTAGCATTTGGGGTGTCTGGAAGAGGACGATCGTTTGGAGATGCTTCTTGTGCATGCCCGCACTGGGGCATGCCAGTCGACACTGTGGTCATATCTTGTCGGCCGTGGTCCAGGTTCAAGTTGGACGCAGGTCCGTTGGTGTGCAATGAGGATGAAGATTTCCGAGCCACCCACTTGTCGAAATACTCCTTGAATTTAGAGTCCTTGCTGAGTTCGATGAACTCGCGAACCGCCATGACAAGGTAAGCGAAGCCAGCAGTTAGGATCAGGCTAATCACGACACGAGCAGCGTATGCGACCGGCCGGTTGAATTCAGCAGGGGAGCCCCTGATCTTCACGCTCCAGATTAAGACCATAATGCAAGTGATGTAGAAAAGGAGAGACCTGACACAGGAAGGGGTTTGAAGGCGTTGAAATAAACCCAGGGGTCAGAGAAAAATAAGGCTCACCATATAAGCCAAATGGCGGGTAAAGCCAGCATGAGCCAAACATTCCAGATCAAAGACCTGAGTGACAGCCCTTTGTTCTGGGTTTTCTACACAGAATTATGAGATGATGTGTAACAATAAAATGATGGCGTACCTGTGCCCATTCTGCCACCTTGTGAGGCGCGCGCATTGTGTTAAACCGCAGGATGTACAAGCACCCAAAAACGAGGCTTAACAGAGCGCAAACCAAGGAATAAAGAGCGGCGAAATGCACTACAGGATCTGAGAACGCTGCTTCGATTTGGAGAGTGGCTACAATGGCACTAATACAGCGAACCAATTCATCAGCCAATTAGTCGGTGTGGTTCAACGTTCGTGACTCACGAAAGGAGGAGCACAGATACTAGATTTAGTGTTTTCCATTCCCGGAGAATCGAATCGATGAAGTCAGCCCAGTTTCTCGTCAAACGATGGTAAGCCGGGTGTGAGCGTTCGCTTTGTGAATGCAGCATAGAAAATCGATCCTCGCAAACCAGATTCTTCATCTGTTCAACAGTGAGTTCAGCATCTTCGAAGATGGCTGCCACTCGATGGAAGTAGTAGACCGGCAGGCCCATCTGAACGATGAGGAAAACTGCGCTATAGAGATACCATGCGATTCGGGCTGCCATGCGGTGGTGTCGCTCTTCTTTTTGCACAGGCATGCCCGGGGAATGATAGGAAGGATCAGGATGTGATTGAGAACCCCCGGAGTACGGGTCATCAGACCCCCGACCTGCAGCTATGTGTAACGGTTGCGCTTGATTGAGGGATCCTCCATTCTCCGCGAGATGGAGTTGAACAGTACTCGTTCGTGTACCATCATTTCCTGGTATGGGTACACGGGCGTCCGGCACTGAGAGAAAAACCACCGGCGTTGACCAAGCACTAGAGCTTTCAGGATCGCTTCGGCTTTCTCCAGCCGTGTTTTGACGAGAATATGGGCTGTACGCCCTAAACTCTTCTAAGATTCAATAAATCAACGTTGTCACCCCAAGTCACTCACACCGAGATGAAACGAACCTGATGTCCAGTCAGGAGCGGGAGATTCGTGGTGGGTAGGTATGGCGTCAATGCGTGGCACAGTCTCTGAACCCTGGTGAAGCTGACGCCTGGAATGATTCCAGCTGGGGCTGACCCTTGGGAGCTCGGGAACAAGGGTGTCTGGGGTGAAGCCAAGGTCCGAATTGGCAAGTGGTGGGAGCGGTTTTAAGTATGTCGATGTTGGAAAGGATTCAAGTAAATCTAGACCCCCTGACGACCGAGTTTGTGTATGAGAGCTCTGCCGGAGAGCCTCGGTTGCCTCTTCTCCTAATTCAGGTTCTGTTGGTATTCCATGGTATAGAACTTGATCCGACATGCTTCTGCGTCTAGTACTTGTGAGGCGCGAGGGGAGGCTCGAGGTCGTCCTTGTTTTTGGGTTTTTTGAGCTCGCTCAGCGAAAAGCTCAAGGTCTTTTAGATGATTGAAGTCGTTAGTTGGAGGGTTATAAGCAATCGGGACCTCCAGGAGAACAAAAGCAGCACTCTGCATGTCAGGCATCATGAGGATAGATCGGTCGCCCACTCAACGAAACTGACGTATTCAAACGTTGACACCTTGGAAGAATCGCAAATTGCCCGTCCAGGTTGAGCCGAATACACAAGGCAGAATCGCAAGACGGGACGTCATTTTGCTTGCAACAACATTCAATCTGTAGAAGCGCTTAAAGCAAAGAACAACAGGACAAAAGACAAAACTGTTACCATGGTACGGAATTTGCAGAGCATCAGTACGACATCTACCTCCGACGGAGTCGCATTGCAATCGTAACTGGACAATTATTGCTTTTTGCGTAGTCGGGAATCGTCAAGAGCCAGCGATGTATGAGACCCTCGGCAGTGTCGAAATTAACGGTTTGACACTAGTTCATTGTAGTAATTCGTGTGGCGCCGTCATGCTGCAGGTGTCTGGACAATAGGCATAACGGGGAGAAGAATTGTCGATATGGCTTGTGTTCTTGTAATGCATTTCGGGAGCTCGTTGAAGGACAAAGAAACACAGGAGTACTTCAAAGTAACAGTATCGTTGCGGTGGTATAGAGAAGTCCTGCTTAATGGAGCCTGGATAAGGCCTGAATGAATGGTATGTGGGCAAGTCTAATGCGGAATAAGGGTCCAACTTATGGCGATCATTGAGCGGTGAATTCGAAGCGTAGTCAGCTCGTAGTCTGAAGAACCATTTGGATTCCAATTTACTTTATTACCCCTCCCAATTTCCAAGGTACAAAATATGACAATCGTCGGAGTGCAAAAATTAGAAAGAGTCCGACTCTGCGGACCGGACGCACTGCTCTAGCGCCCCGAGTCTGAATGTTTGGTTCCTTTGGATCCCTTGAAGCATGGCGTTCGCAATACTTCCCGAGAGCGTCGAATCTGTAGAATTAATAGATGATAATATAAAACTACTCGAGTAAACGATACCTATTACAAGGACAGTAAATTATTACAAACACGATTCCGCCGACGGCGACATAGTGATTATGCAAGGCACGAAATCTCCTGAAACTTCTGCCTGACTCGCATCAAACAACGTCCATATTCATTGCAACCAGTTCCGTTTTCTCTAATACCCCAAAAGGCGTCAGAGGGGTCCGAATACTTGAGTGGGCGGCCGCCAGTGGACAACAAGACTTGCTTGAGATGATCATCTTGCTCGAAGGACAACGCCAACGCTTCCTCTAGCATTGTCAAGAAATCTTGACACGAGTCCCAATGACCTGTTGGTAGGGGGCCGTGAATATCGTGGGCACCGTCGCGAGCTTTGAACTCGGTCGCGATAGTAGGATTTTCTGCCAAGTGCTCTTTGA
Source organism: Candolleomyces eurysporus (assembly GCA_027579435.1). Classification (NCBI taxonomy): domain Eukaryota; kingdom Fungi; phylum Basidiomycota; class Agaricomycetes; order Agaricales; family Psathyrellaceae; genus Candolleomyces; species Candolleomyces eurysporus. Next base: position 112,386 of record JANBPK010000721.1, on the reverse strand, counting down.
AAAGATGAAGAGCAGAGAAGTATTGAAGGCCACCATGCGCCACAGGCACAGTATCCATTGAAAGAGCCCTGAAAGGAGACCACAGCTGTCTGGAGTTGAACGTCAGAGACTGCTCCTCCAGGGATGTGGGTCCCAATACGTCGTCACGAGTGGCAGAAATCTGTTCTGACATGGGCTGTTCGTGGCCAGCTGCTCCAGGCTCACTTCCTGCCGACCCCTCGACCGTGAAGGTGGCCTCGGTACTACTAAGACCAAGAGATTGAGCTTCCTGTTCTTTCTTGATCTGCGACGGTTGCGCAAGTAGCTCCAACTCTGCGAGAGGGTTCCAGACTTGAGGTGGGCTATCGGGTAAGGGGGTTTGGTATCGCTTTAAGTCGTAAGGTTCGGAAGCATTGGCACTAACAGAGGCTTGGAGTAGTGGCGACGTTTTTTGTCCTTGATTAGAGTGTTGTGCCTCCATCGTCGATGACCTTGTGCCCCGTCGGCGTAGCTTTGGTCGGGCAGGGGCCGAGGTGGGATGATTTTTCGATGAAGACTCTTCTACATAGGCGGGGGATGGAGGTGTGGATGTTCTACGCTTCTGGCATGTGCAACGAGGGTAGTGTTGCCTGAGGAGAGATTCCAAACACATGCCGAGTCTGAAGGAGTCTCGGACCAGACAAGCTCCGTAGAAGAGGCCAGACACGAGAATAGCGCTAATGTGATCAATTTGAGGAAGGGATGTGACCTTTCAGTGGGAATGGTAGGAGTAATTGTAGCGTACCAGATGAGCATCAAGGTGCAAGAGATGTAGAAGCAGAGTGACCTGAATATGCTGGGTATTCAGTGCTGCTTGGCAGAGGGAAAGCTTTGAAGAGACCTACCATAAAATCAGGATCAATGAGGATGGCAAAACCAACCAAGCGTTCCAGAGCACAGACTTCACGCTCAGCCCTTCCTTCCGTATTTCCTAGTAATAGATATCAACCTGTCAGACGATGGGGGGCATGGGGAAGTGTAAGGCAGTGTACCTGAGACGCCCGTTGCAATGCTGCCTCGGGAGCGCGCAGTATACTAAGAACCAACTCATGCAAGCACCCGGAGATGAGCCCCAAAATGGTAAGAAGTAGGCGATTGAAGGTGTTAGAGTGCACGACGAGAGCTGCTTCGGCTGTCGTTGCTCTGGTCGAGTGAGCAAGGTCTTGACATCTCCGGGACATCGAAGACCTATTTGGCCGGTACCAGAAAGTATTGGCAATTTCGTCAGACATGCTTCCAGCGCGTTCGTTAAGGGAGCGGATGAGGTCAAGCGGAACGACGAGCGGGGTGCAGCTGAATCCAGTCAGCTGTAGAAGCCAAGACCAGTCAGGGGCGAGGGTTATAAACCGCGAGGGAGAACTAGGAAAACAAAGAACACCAGGTTTATCCTTTACGATATGGCGGCAAGCTGTAGGCGCCAGGTTTAAAGTTTGACAGTGAGCTCAACGGCAGCTGAACAACGATCCCTTTTCGCATTGTTGACAATCAGGTGAGTCGGTACCGGTGACGGATTACAGCCTCGGTGCCATGAGAATAATAGTTTGGCTCCCGCAAGAATGAGGTTGCCAAAGAGCCACTGCGCTATCGTTACCTGTGGTTGCTGTGTGGGTATCTGGATTAAACCTGCATAACAAAGGAGATGTAAAGGTTAAGCGGACAAGCCGCCGAAGATCGATATCTTGGTTCGGGTGTCGCCAAATGTGTAAATGCGGCCTCTATTATAATAGGCGTTTCGCAAAATACGACAAATGGAATGACAGCAAACTTGAATTCGAGCGGTGGTGGTGATATCCTTTGTATTTCGGTGGTGATGGTTCGAGGTCAAGCCCGGTTTCGCGGAGTTTCTAGCCTGATGGCCAACCTCTCCTTCACCATCGCAAGTTGCTACAGCACCGACGTGGATTCAGAGCACCATGATTCGAGGGGCATTTAATAAAATTTATTTGGGTGAGTAACGGTCTGTAGCAGTGCCTTTTGAATCCTGTTCATGCAACTGATGTACACCTATTAGTTGTCAGTAACGTACGGGCACACCGCCCGCTACACAGCATGCCATACCATTCGGTGGTCCTGGATGATATACAGCTCTAGAGCTTTCGGCGACCAGCGTGGACGGTATAACTATTGAGAAGGCAAGGATTAGGCAATTTCCCCCCCCTTCTATGTGCAGATGCCGCTCGCCATTTCTCTCGTTCTCTGGCACCTAGGGATCCTCACCTTTCCTGCCCCAATTTTCGCCTCCGTGATCCCACCAGGTCCAGGACGTGTGGCCCACCCGAATCCCACTTCTTCACACTTGGAACCTCGCTCAAGCTTGCAAGCCACTGGAACGACTTCAACTTCACAGCTAACGCAGGTTAATCTCAGCCAGACACTGTGGTCAAGCGCGTTCCTTGTCTTTTCGCTGGCATGGATCGCAGTTCACCCGAATTTCTCGTCGCCATACGACTCGGCTTGGATGAAACTACGACGACGGCTGATGCTCGTAGTATGGGCCATACTCTTTCCCGAGTTAGTTCTTTACTGGAGCGTTAGGCAGTGGTTAGGAGCAAGAAAGATAAGGGATAGGTTCAAAGGTGAGTTATCATTCTTCTGCGTTGTAACTCTGTCCACTGATTGGCTCATCGCTCGGTAGAGATGGGTTGGACTTTGACAGACGCTCATTTCCTTCAGATGGGGGGTCTCCTTCTCGCTACAGTCCATAGAGAAGGCCCAGAAGGAAAGACGAGATTCTTCACGCTTACCGTACCAATATTGGACGCACTTTACAAGCAACACGCGCCGCGTACCCTCCCTACTCGCTCCGCCGACATCCAAAGAGAACCATTGCAGATTGCAAGTTCTGTAGAAAGTGAGACTTCCACCACCAAGTCAGAACATACCCCCGAAAGTACACCCAAGAACTCCTCGTCATCCGCAGAGAAGCCACCACCGCGCTCCCCTGTCCCATTGTCCCTTGAAGACATTGACAAGCTTGCACCACCACCTGACTCGATTGAAGATGTGCTCCCTACCCGGCCTCTTCCCTTCTCCCTAGCGGACATCGACAAGTTTGCTCCCCCACCTGACTCTATCGAAGACAAGCCCCCCNGCCCGTCTCCCNATTCTCCCTCGCTGACATCGACAACTTCGCTCCACCACCCGATTCCATCGAGGAAGCTCCTCCTCCCCCACCCAATCCTGATCCACGTCCGCAAGCGCCACCAGAAGTGTCAAACCCTATTCCGAGCGTAGCTGCGCTCGCGGTTCTCACGTCCATACATCTCAACCTCCCTTCATGTCTCCCTCCTTGGCCACCTTTGCCTCCTCACAACGTAGAACCCATTCTCGCAACGAAACCGCTTTTCCCGACAAGTCGGTTCACCACGACCTTCCCTACAGACCCTGTCCTGGCTCTCGTCGTCCTCCTGCAATTGGTGTGGTACCTCACTAGTTGCATAGCGAGGATTGCAACTGGGGGTTGGCGGGAGTTGTTGCTAGTGGAGGTGCTGGTTCTGAGTTACATTTCGATGTACCTCGTGACGATTGGTGTTTGGTGGCGTAAACCGGTCATTGGGTTGGGAGGAGAGCCGGCGAAGATTCCTGTCCTGAATGAAGCTCGGGGCAAGGAGAGCTGCAAAAGGGAGGCGGAAGGCGAGGTGTCAAACGAGAACATGCGCTCGAGCTCAAAGAAAAAGGGAAAGGGCGTTGATAGGAGTGGCCGGCGAGAAGAAGGACCAATACTTGAGTCTCATGCGCAAGATTGGTACGGTCCATCCCAGAGTAGGATGCTGGGCGTTGGGACACCCTCAGGCTCAAGCAACTCTGAAATGCATGTATCCCGACGGACGGCGGCAGAACCCCGGGGCCGTCACGAGGCTCCCAAAGAAGAAGATACAGCTTCTGTCGCCTACACCGACCTGAGCGACGCCGATTCCTTCAATCCTCTCGGCTCAAGCTTCAAGGAAATCATTCTGAAAATGCAATTCACACTCTCTTTGTCCTTCGATCGCGTACACGAATTCTTCCTGAAAACTACCGGGTACGACGACTCCAGCCGCGAACATGAAATATCGACGCGTGAAAACTATTCCAACTTTACTCGGTCGGAGCAAACTCGTGTGAGGAGAGAGAGAAACAGGCACTCACGGAGGTGGGATACCAATACCACCAGGCTTGGCCTGGACGAGTACGAGACTGGGCTTACCTCGACGGTTGTTGGGGGGTACGGAAATCCGGCGCAGCCCCAGAATCATTCTGCAAAACACGACAACGGCGAGGAGAGTGTGAAGAGGAGGAGAGAGGCTGGGTCTGGTAGTCATTCACGACTTCCGACGTTTTACGCCTACGCCACCAAGCGGGGATATCAGAGTGCGGAGGAGATCAAGGTCAAGGTGCTTGTGGGCGCGGTGTGTGGGTTGTTGCTTGGAGGAATTCTTCTCCTTGGACTTGCATACAGGGAACTTCCAGCCTCTTCGGCAGAGGCGCTGTCGAGTAACTCGCTGTTCACGAAGTCCTCGCCATCGTTCGCCCCGCGCGTCCTTTACTTCGTTTGCTCGCTCATATTGACCGTCGCGCCGTTTTTGATTTCTCTTTGCGCTTTGAGGTTATCTGAGCCTCGGGCGGGGGTAGAGAGAACCGAGGAGACGACTGTGACGTTCTGGATCCTGGAAATCCTTGGCCTTCCTCTCGCTCTCATTTACATCCCAGCGAAAGTCGGTGTGGTTGTCGTCGCCATCTTGCAGCTCGTTAGGAGGGCGAGAGCAGGTATGAGTGGGGATCTGGTGGACATTGCTATGGCATTCGATGGAGTGAATCCGTCTGGGGCATGGTGGTTGGGTTTCTTGCCTCACTTTTCGTAGATTAGCGAGTCCGAGCAGCTAATCAGGCTACTTTTTTCGTCATGAAGTTTTCGATGATTTTCTATATTGTAAAATAGATCTAGAATTGCATGCTAATATATAGTAGATGCAGAGGTTGTGTCACGAAATTTGTCGCTGACCATGAGGCTGTTCCACCATGACAAGGTTCAACAATTCGTGATGGGAGACCACTCAGACCAGCACTCGAGTCCATGGACTCAGTTTACTACTTCTCTCGTTTTCGTTTCATGGCCTTTCAAGCGCTTCAGGGAAATTTTGACCATACTGTTGCTAATGACACCCACCCTCACATATATTCTTCGTTGCGAGTACGAAAACATTGGGGTTCATCAGTTTGCCTCATGTGTTCCTGGCCGATAACATCTCCTGCCAGTGATTAGCGCCTCGATTTATTTCGGCAGCCTGCGTTCCCATGCTGTTCCGAGTCACAGCACTTTTGTTCCCCATCCACTTGACGGAATGCTATGCACTGGTCTTGAGGTCTGAAGAGTTGGCGCTTCAGAGGCACTACTTATGACCATCAAGAAGTAACAGCACAGCTATCCTTTCATGCTCAAATGTTGGCGTTRWCAATAATCCTCTGGCACCTCGAGGTTTTTGCGCTGGCGCCGACTATCTCGAGTTCTGCCATCCCAGCACGCRATATAACCCCCTCAGRGTTYGCCAGCATCTCCGACCTGGAGGTTCGATCGACCCTTGAAGYCAATTTTACGACTCGTCACTTATCGCAAGTYAACCTCAGCCAGACTCTTTGGTCRAGTGGCTTCCTGGTCTTTGCATTGGCCTGGATTGCAGTCCACCCCAATTTCTCGTCACCTTATGACTCGCCATGGATGAAGCTCCGAAGAAGGTTTATGTTGTTGATGTGGGCCGTACTCTTCCCAGAGTTGGTGCTTTATTGGAGTGTGAGGCAGTGGGTAGGAGCGAGGAAAATAAGAGACAAGTTTAAAGGTGAGTTAGCTTTGAATGATACCTTTTTCCTGCTTCAAAAGTTGACTTTACATTCCTAGATATGGGGTGGACGTTAACAGATGCTCATTTCCTTCAAATGGGGGGTATAACCTTCGGCGCAATCCACAGAAAAGGACCGGATGGGAAGACAAGGTTCTTCACTTTGACTGTACCCGTTCTCGACGCGATCTACAAGTCAACCAAGCCCCTCTCCTCTAATTCTACTTCTACTTCCCCTTCCCCTCCTGCAGAAGGAGAGCCGCCCCCATCCATCCCGTTCTGCCTCACCGATATCGACGACTTTGCCCCACCACCTCCCACCATCGGAAATCCAGACTCAACACAGGAACCCTCCCCTTCGGCTTCGAAAGACTCACTCAAGATGTTCAAACTCAATCCCTTTGTGGTACTCTCTTCATTACATGCAAACCTTCCCTCATGTTTGCCTCCGCCCTCATCACACTCCCCACCTGATCTTTTGAAGCCAATTACGGCTGCGAAACCCACCGTTTCCTCGCATCTCACCACCGTGTTCCCTGCAGATCCTCTCCTGGCYATCATCGTCTTCCTCCAGCTRGTGTGGTTCTTGAGTGGGTGCATAGCAAGAATCGTTATTGGTGGCTGGCGAGAGCTGTTGCTGATAGAGGTGTTGGTGTTGGCGTATATCTCCATCTATTTGATGACGATTGCGGTGTGGTGGCATAAACCTATGGTTGGATTGGGAGGGGAGCCAGTGAAGATTATCCTTTTTTCGGGAYTAGGAAAGTCTGGCTCGGAGGRCTCARAAGGGGTACTAGCTCCCCTCAAGGCCGAGGTGGTCATAACAAAGGTGGAACAGGAAGAACAGGAAGTGCCGAAGAAGCAAAACGATTTGAAAGGGAAAGCTGTTGACCGTACCGCCAGTGGGTCGTCGGATGGGAACACTGCAGTGGGCCCGCATGACGTCAGCTTCGAGGATGAAGAGGCGGAAGAGGCTAATGATATYCCGTTGCACGCTCTTCAARCTGCAATCCAACGATCRACATCTGGGGGCTCAACAGCGGAAGATGGAAGCGACAACCCGTCTGGCTCYAGCAGTATGACTGCCGTCCTCACACCCGAGCCGTTGCAATTTTTCGACGACGATMTCGAAAAACCKCCAAAAGACGGGTCTATGCAAAACGGATCCAGCACTACTACGAATGACRCTTCCACCAACACAAAYGCTGCCACCGATTACGAYAACTCCCTCAACATACTCAGCTCTCTTTTCATTCCCCTCGTGCAATGGCGCTGCGGAGCGTACTTCTACTTGGACCGCGTTCACGAATTCTTCCTMAAGACAACCGGATACGACGATAACAGTCGRGATTACGACCTTTCTACAAAYGCCATATTTTCCAATATATCTCGCTCGGACGCTAGATTGAGGAGGAGAGAAGGGATCCGGCACCAAAGACGCGTAGATGGMGGTTGGTTAAGAGTYACTGGGTTGGGTCCAAACGATGCGGAGAGAGGAACTCGGGTGATTGGAGGGCACACTTACCCCCATGTTAACGGGGTGTATTTTAACGACGAAGAGCACGGGACTAGTGAGAGTGTGCGGAGGAGGAGGGAGGCGGGGTCTGGCGGCCATTCGCGATTTCCGACCTTTTATGCGTATGTGACAGACAGGGGATATCGGACTGTGGAGGAGATGAAGATGAAGGTGCTTGTCGGTGTTGTGTGTGGGCTGTTGTTCGGGGGTATACATCTCCTTGGAATCGCGTTCAGGGAGGTACCATCGTCTACAGACTCTGCGACAAGCTCCATATTCTCCAAACATTCGCCAGAGTTCGTTTCGCACGTCCTTTACCTCTTTTCCTCGCTCGTGATGACTGTCGTTCCCCCCTTCTTCTCGTTTTGCGCGTTGCGGCTGTCAGAGAGTATCTTCATGGATGACTGGCCTGAAAGGGCTGTCATACTCTTTCTCGTAGAGGCTTTAGGCCTTCCCTTGGGATTACTCTATGTGCCTGCCAAAATTTGTGTCGTTGTCTTGGCTATCCTGCAGCTGACAAGGAGGGCGAGGGTGGGAATGGGGTTGGACGGAGGTGCCGAGCTCGGGCTAGTATTTGATGGAGTGAACCCTGCTGGCGCATGGTGGTTGGGTTTCTTGCCCCACTTCTCATAGCCTCGACTCTCTAGATTCAGGTTTTCTTCTTGATGTAAACACTGGTCATACTGTCTACCTTATATATGTAACATAGTTTAATATCCAGTAACGATTTTACGACTATACTTCACTATGTAAATTAACATCACTATGGCATTTGCAAGTACGAGCAGGAGATGGGATTTGTTGATGGCTCTGAAATCTTTCGAGGACGATTGGCAGTCAAAGTTGAGCCAAAGTGGAAGATTGATCTCTTGGCTCCGGCTTCTACTTGCAGCCGTTAACCGTTGCTCCTGTTCCCTCTCCGCGCGGCAGCCCTTCTGTGAGTTCCTGCTCCATGGAATAACGATTTTTGTCTCCAATAACGACCCCTTTACCCCACTGCAGATTTTGTGGGGGCCCCGCTTTGCTCCCGTCTTCCCCTCAGGCTTGTCTTCCCCCACATACCTCACTGTCCGATTAGGCCTCAAGCTTTGGTGGAAGGAGCAATAGTCAAGACTAGGGCAGCGTGTTTTAGTTTGGAACGGATTTGTGGAGCACAGAGGAAGGAGACAATCCCCAGAAGACCCAGAGACCGATACAGAGATGGCGCAAGACCCGGAGAGTCAGGTCCCTACGAACCTAAACAGCTCGTACCCGCCAACTCCAGCAAACGAAGAAGATGGTCCCATTCATTTTAGACCGAGGAGAACAGCTATGGCGTCTTTCGAGAATTTGGTGGCAATGGCCAACTACCAAGAGGGTGCGTGTTCGTCATTTACCGCGCTCCGAGGTGCTCATAGGCTGTTCAGGACTCAGGGAGGCCCGTAAGATCATCTGGCGAGATAGAGGTCAGCCAGTCATAGAACTCGACACGCTCAGGGAGTGCCTGGAACACGCTTTACGCGGTGGTTTGCGTTCTGCGGGGCTTGCATTCAGCATTCGAGCGCTCGTGAACCTGGTTCTCGCCATCATCAGGATAGGCAATGTCCCCAGGTGAGTTGCTGTCGCGTCTATGTGGGCCTCAATTCTGATTTGAATGCTTCCGCTTTGTAGAGATTATCGCCCTGCACTCATTCGCCATGCTCTGTTCGGAGAAGACACTTGGCGGTTCTCTGCCATGCTCGGAACATTCACCTCCCTCTACAAATTCCTCATTAACGCCCTCCCCATCCTCATTCCTGCAATGAACCCGTCATCAAAGAGCAACGCGTCGCTGGAACTACCTATGCCTGTTACGGCACCTTCGGAGAAGGCGGCGGGCGAGTTGAACCCAGAGGACAGACGAAGGCAGCGCCTACTTAGCTTGACGGCGCATGCACAACTGGTGTTGATTCGCAAACGTGTGAGGAGGTGGCATGCTGCACTCGCTGGAGCAGTGGCGGGTGGGCTCGCTATTATGTGCGAGAACAGGAGTCGTAGAGGAGTCATCTCACAGCAGATGTTCGTTCGGTGAGTGTCGAACGGTCTCTTTCATACGACATACCCGCTGAAGAACGACCCAGTGGTTTGCAAGGTTCATACAACGCCTATGCAGCAGCGAGGAATTTCCAATTCCCCTATGGCGATGTTATTGTTTTCTCTCTGGCGTGAGTCGTTTCGCGGCATTGGGTGATGACGAGTGCTCAACCGTAGATTCTCGCTCCTAGTTGTGGCCAGATCATGTATGCTTGGCTCCTCAGACGAGACACGCTGCCGAGATCCTATACTGCCTGGTAAGCCTCCCTTTGTCCATCTATTCGCGCTTTATTGATTCGACTCTGTTTGAAGGATCACTTCAGCATCGAAGGTCCCACCTGAAGCTGTTCGAATCAACCACGACCTAGTGCGAACCCATGGGTTCAACCTTAAAGACTTTGAGACGCTCCTGGCCAAACCAGTACGTCTTCCAGCACCTCACTAACAATCTCCAGCTCATCGTCTATAAAGGACACCACAGGTCGTAATAAATCCGTGCTACTGGATTTCCTGGACCGCTTCTCCATCTTACCAAAAGTCCCAACCTCGGAGAACCCATACACTTATCTTCCTTCAGTCCTACCTTCCGCCTCCTCCGCTCTGATGAGCTCTGCCGGTGTAGCCATTTCAAGGGACAACCCAGAATCGTGGTACCTACCCTTCTACGCCCAATGTCGAGCGACACATCCGGCGGTCTCCTCGTGCACCCTCTCATTCTTCGACCGCTTCTTCGCTGTGTTCAAATGGATTTTGCCTATCTACGGTGGACTTCATTTCGTCCCTGCAGTGTTGTTCAAGATGGAAGCATTCAAGAGGGATCCGGGCAGGGTCCTCGTGAGGGCGGGTCTGGGTTCGATGAGGAGTTCGGCATTCCTTGGGGTGTTCGTGTCTTTGTACCAGAGTGCGTTTCGAGTTTTCTTCGTGATGAACTTGCTTCAATACTGACTCGCGTATCATTTTGCTCAGTTGTATTCTGCTCCAAACATAAACTCCACCGAGCCCTCACGATCCTTCGAAACTCGCCTACTTCGGTGATGTTCAAGCACATCCCTCAGTGGCTCATAGATTGGCTCCTCTCGAAGCCGGCGTTCTGGCTTACGGGTTGGATTGCTGGATTGTCGATACTCGTTGAAGCTAAGAGGAGACGAGGCGAGTTGGCGATGTACGTCTTGCCCAAAGGCCTCGAGAGCGCGTGGGTGATGGCGAGGGGTAAGGGATTGGTGTTTAGAACGGGTAAATGGGGTGACGTTATTTTGACTGCGATGGGTATGGGTATGGTTATGGTGAGTGCTGTTTGCTTTCTTTACCGGTTTTCTCCACTGGCAGTTGTTGACTTGATTGTGAACAGAGTGCGTATCAAAACGATCCTCAGCATTTGTCTGGGTTGGTTCGTAGAATGTTGTATCAGTTTATTGGGCCTAACTAGATACGCCCTATAATAATTTTAATGTCTAAAATACTCCGTGTACGCATATCAGTATACATTTTGATTTTACAAGCGAGAGATGGTCATGAGTGAGTGTCAATGTCAATGTCAATGGGTCGGCAGCAGAGAACGGAGGGAAGGAATCCAGCTTCAGGTCGGAAAAGTACGGGACGAAGAACAGAGGGGGNTAAGGATGGTCAATATTCCAAATCTGGAGGTTCATAGTCTGGCAAGTTGCACCACTCGTTCTGGCCGCGGCGAGTCAAAGCTGCCTGGCGTTTGAGGAGGCTTAGCTTTCGCTAGAACCATTTTATTGGGCACGTTTATGAGCGATTGGCTTCCTGATACGCAGAGTCTCTTCCCATTCCATATCTACAAATGGAAAGCTTAATTGACCACTCTTGCAGTAGGGAAGAAGATATCCTGACCTCGGTTCGAGCCGCTCGTTGTCGGCCGTGAAGGATCGTGGAGGTGTTTACAATTCGAAGGATCGACCCTCTGCGTAGCAACATTCGTCAGCATTGGTGGAGAGGAGGTGGAAAGGTAAGCCAGTCCTTACATAGTCGGTCCTTCGTGCCAAGTGATATTCATGTTTTGTGACAGGCCCATTCCGTCCTTGCCAACAAGAGTTCCGAGGGCGACAGTTGAGCTCATCGAACAGCTGCACCAAGAGTTGTTAGCTCAAGAACACTTAGCTTCAACGGGAGTTGAACTTACTGGTCAATGATGTATGCAGCGCAAGCCCCGTGTAATACTCTGAAACAGTTGCACATGTCCTTGGTGACCTCGACTTCGAAGACGGTTTGTGCTTTCGGAGGTTCCGAAGCTGTTTCCTCCCAGATATTTACCTCCACACATTCAATGTGTTCGCCGATCGAGCTACCGAACCACCCAGGCCCTCCAAGGCAGAGTCTGAACAATGACCAGACAAAACGTTTTGCGTCGTCTGGAGCATTTCCTTGGATATTCGTGATGTCGACTTCTGGGAGACGGCCTTGGTAGTTTTCCGAGATATATACCATGGTGTACGGCGCGAAGTTGCAACCTCAGAGAGAGAGAGAGAGAGAGGCGGAGAGAGGCAGAGGGTGTGTATGTGGATAGGTCACAGCAGACCGTAGCAAAATAAAGGCCAGCAGGCGAAGAAGAAAGCCCTCAAAGCGAATTATCAGCCAAGGCAATGAGTTGACAATAAGCGAAGAGAGCTAGTAGGAGCTAGTTAGTCGTTTGCAGCGCGATTTTCGTCCGGCGATCCGCATGGTGATGGTGGCAGAGAGGATAAGGAAGAAAACCTAGACGCCGCTTATTGACCCTGTGATAGAGTTTCTGGGCTCTTTGCTCCGACCTAGCTTTCCTAAGGTTTGGTCGTTGCTTTGCCTTGAGCGGGAACAAATGGCGTTGATTGGAGGTCGGAGACATGGCCCGGACTAACATCTCCGTGAATCATTTGACCGTGTTCCTGACGTAATTATCCCCCTTTAGGATGCCCGGTGCCCGACTCCTGATAACCGGTGTTTCGGTTCACTAATCCCGGACCCGAGCTTTAAATTTCATGTTTTGACCCCAGAACATGTTATTTCTACGGAGCTGGCTCGATCTAGAAACGCAATTTAGAGAGATCTTCCTCGTCTTGCTCATTCCGTGATACCTTCCTGCCTGCAAGACATTTCGGCGACATTTACAATGGACACGATTCCCCAGAACAAGCAACAGGAAGCGACCCAGAAATTCATTCGCGAGCCATTAGATTCTTCATTGACTGAGCACATCGAGGGAAACGCGCCCGTTTCAATAAAGGAGCTACCGGTGAAGTGGTTAGCTATCTTTCGAAGCCGGGGGAATGGATTCTGCAATCATATCGCTGAGAGGGTGGTGGTCAAGGAGGTTTCGATTGTGCCGAGAATCGAAGATCCCGAGAAGATTGAGGGAAAAGTCGTTTGCGAGGTTGACGTTAAGCCTGGTAAGTTCTAGCTCGGTTACGAGAGTTTTATTCAAAGTTTCATCACCCTTTTTTTACTCCTAGAAATGTGCAATGCAGACGGCGTCTTGGATCAAGGAGCCATGATCTTCTTGATAGATGAGTTCGTCGCCTAGTCGCTTAATTCAGCTCCTAGTATTCTAAGAAGCCCGCGTATTGTGCTCTAATAGGTGCTCGACCCTGTCTATGGTTGTTGCAAATGCTGCAGAAGGTCGAATTTCACCTCCCGGAGTGTCTTGTTCCATCAACGCACTGTTCCACGGCAGTGCACTCGCGTAAGGATTACTACATAGGCTTTCCTAGGCTTTCCCTTGATATCTCGGCTAACCCACCGGGCAGTGGAACGACATTGCGAATTGTCAACCGGTCACTGGCGGCAGGGGTCGAGTCTAACTCTGGCCAAACTCAGGTATGCCTTTTAGATCTATATATTCAAATAGCTGAAGCTCTATCTTTCACAGGTTTGGGACAAGGAGAATCACAGATTAATTGCAAGTGGAACACAGCTTACAATGCCTCCTTCTAATCAGGCGAAATTGATGAATTAGTCGCTCCATGATGTCGGTGAAATGCATCGTTAGGAATGATACCCAAACTTACAGCCTTTGGATCTAGCATATAAATGATCTTAATTATCTTTCAATCCACTGAACGAGTTGTCAAACGCGCCTCTATCTCATTGAAATATTCTGATTGGATTCGAGAGCCTGCGAGATCGTACTGTAGTTTGTATCGGGCGTTCTGAAGTGACTGAGAGTCGCAACCATTAAATCTGCCTTTACCCTTGCATAAATCACTGCTGGGAAATGAATCATGCATCTGAATCTGCGTCTTTTCCGCGGTTGAAAAGCATTGAAATTTCCTGTTTGGAGCTTGGCCCTCGGTTGTGGGCGCAAAGGTCCCCTGGCTCGGCCGACTGTCGATCAAAACGGGAGCAAAATGTGGCATTTCTTTCTCACCGATGTTGATCCCATCCACCACAAACAGTCTGGGCTTTTCATCCACTCACGATTTCCTCAGGATCGACGAAAGAGACGCCTTCACAACGGTTCGCATCCCTTTTGTCTGATTTGGCGCGGAGATTCTACATCAGGGACTCAGACCTGTCATGATGGCCACTCCGTGCTATCGAACGGTCACTCCGGCGTTGCTCCGCAATTGTGGCAAGCTGGCTTCCAATGAATCCATGTATGTTCAGGGCTCTGTTGCTCTGGATAGCTTGAATCTCGGTGTCTGGATACCTTCTGGGTAGTGCTACCGGGTTGGTAAACAGACCCAGAACTTGGGAACATGGGCACGGTCCCGAGTCGGTGACTGTTGGCCCCTCATTCGACTCCGACCCAATCTCATCGCAGCCAGCTAAGAGACGCGGACACAGCTTGAATGTGTGCTTCGACCTCCATTACCCGACCAGCGGTCAACTACCTGCTCGAGCTCTGTGTTGATCCCCCGATTGACCGGGTGGATGATCCATTCCAGACTACGGGTTCTCACTCGCAACTGCACCTGCCGCCACCTGAGTGCCTTTCAGCCACTGTCTTCACTTGCTCGTCCAAGTCCTTCATTTCCGGTTGAAGAATCTGAAGAGAAGATGAAGCTGGAGTGAGTTCTTCTCCTGTCTTGCTTCTATCCCCTGCTAGTGGGCTTCGCTTCTTGCAGATTCAATTCGAACAACATCTTGACACGAACTGACGCACACAATATAGCCCTGACTTTGGCCCAAACTCTATCAACCTTCCGGTGCTTCCAGTCATTGGGGACGCCCGAATCAATGACCAGGTCTTCACGCATCGCAGTGTCGCTGCTCGACCTACCCATGTATTCGAGGATCACCCGGACGATCCTAGCCCAGATAACGAGAAGTACGTCGCCCGCAACCCTGTTGGCTCCATTGCTGTTGCCATCTCCTCCTCATTGGACGCTCCATGCTCATGTTTCTGTCACGCTTCTATGTTCTTTTGTTCCAGATACGAACATCTCGGTGATATGGTTCTCGGCTTAGTTGTCACCAATTTGATGTTCGAGCTCTATCCTGGTCTTCGGGTTGGACCGTCAACGGTGAGTGCCGACATCTGGCGACTCCACCTTCCATTGACTATTATGCNTTTTTTTTTTTTNGATTCTCCCAGAAAATCCGATCCTTGATGGTTGGAAATTCCACCCTCGCCGATATGTGAGCGCCGTCTGGCATATCCCTCATCTATATCTGGCATAGTGTTTCTCACATGCGTGCTAGATCCAAGAGGTATAAGCTTCCTGATCGATTACGACTTCATCCTGCCCAAGCTCTCACGTTACGCGCGTCGACCAACGTTCAAGGTTAGAGTTCCGCGATGTCGATTCATCTCGTGTATTCTGACCAGCCCTTCGTTCTCCTACAGCCGATGTTTTCGAGGTAGGAACCTCTCCCTGAGCCAGCCGTCTGCTTGTTGTTAATAGACTTTCCTAGGCCTTCGTCGGAGGCCTGTTCAGAGACCAAGGCCTGGGGGTCGTTCAAGCGTGGCTGAGACCACTTTTCGAGCCCTTCGCCCGTGAAGCGTACCATATCGTGCGCAAGCAACACAACCTTCCGCCTTTNGCCCCCTTCTCTTGCTCAAGCTGGCGCAAGGGAAGGCAGCATCACGGCTAATCAAGAGAGCAGCGCCCATGCGGCAACGTTCTATGGGACGACCGGTCACCTGGCTTTATTCAACCAGCACTTGCAGAAGGCGAATAAGAGGGTTGAATGGGTGTACTGGGATGGGAAAGATGTCACATCTACTCCACTTTCCGCTCGCGGCAATACGGATGCGCCCGCCACTTCCTCAGTCGACAGCGGGGGTGTAACGTCCACCGCCGTTGTCCCCGCAGGGTGGTACGCGGACCCNGGAGTCCCTGCACACCTCAGGATTGAAGGAACGCAGGTGACGCCTGTGTGGTACGTCAGGGTGCTTGTTGACGGAGAATTCTACGGGCGCGGTCGAGGTAATACCAAGAAATCGGCGAGGAACGAGGCTGCGAAGGAAGGATTGGTCAAGTTGGGGATCGAGGTCTGACCACCATTCCGGTGACTGTAAGTCTTCTCTTTTCTTCATGCCGACTGTAGTCTCATTGCAGACCAGGTATAATAGCGCTTTGTCGCTACACTTTTGGACATTCCCTTTTCTTTTCTCTTCCTCCGTCCTCTCCTGGCTCCACGCATTTTATCTCCACACTTGGGCTAGCTTCTTGACTGGTTTATGCGAACTACAGTAGGAGTGATACCCGCGTCTTTCGTCTATCCCTTAGCGGGACTTGCCTAGCTTTGGTGTGGAGATGACATGCCCTGTGTTGTTGGACTGGTTATTTGTCTACTTCTTGTATACTGGCCCCTTTTGCTTCGCTTAGCTGTATATTACTCGTGTGCAGATCTCATGTCGCTTCGAATATCCAATTTAACGAGAACCTTCTCCTACCTCTTGCATCTCCTTTTTTGCACAGCATGCAAGCCCTCAAAATCGATGCTGATCATAGCCCTAACATGACAATTGATGGCGACTGCGTCCGCTTTCTACGGTCGCCACAACCACATGTCTCTGACTCTATCAAGTTACAGTCATGGTCGACGATTTTCTGACAGGTTTTCGCAGGACTTCTGCACCTTCCTGCACTCTTGGTTGGCCTTTGGCTCGGGCGACTGTTCGACATGGTTAACAGACGAACCCTCATCACGAAGCCCCTGAGAAGGCCTTGGCCTCAGCCAGCCGACGAGACGCGCCGCGTCCTCCCAGTTCTGGTCGTTCTGCGGAATGGTTTCTGATTAATAATGTGAAACAAATCCGCCCGCGACGAGTGACCTTGACACCTGTGCTGCGTGCTTAGTAGTCGTCTGCGACGAACTGCAATGATGACGGCAGCATTTTACTTCTCGTCGTTCAACGTTCATGGCGGTACAGGACCCCCTGGTCAATGCCCATGCAGTATATAAGTCAAGGTCTAGGATGCTAAATGTTCCTCATAACTTGACCAGCCCACAAACCTGAAACCCGATCAGCAGTCTCCCTAAACTCTTCATCGACATGGCAGACTTTACCTCTCTTGCTCGCTCCGTCAAAGGAGAAGTTGTGACCCCGGAAGATCCGGGCTACGACGCTGCTATCACTCGATGGGCTAAGAACGCTGAGCGTAAAGCTCGTGTCGTGGTCTTCGTCAAGAACGCAGAAGACGTCATGCATTCCATCGCATTCGCAAAGGAGAATCAGCTCCCCATCGCAGTTCGTGGTGGAGGACACAACGCTGGTGGTGCCTCTTCTGCTGAAGGAGGGCTCGTCATCGATCTCAGTCGTCATTTGAACCATGTTCGTGTAGACGCTGAGCAAAAGTTGGGCTACGTAGGAGGTGGTGCCCTCTGGCGAGACGTAGATGCGGAGGCCATCAAGTATGGTCTTGCCACCGTTGGCGGAACCATTAACCACGTCTGTATTTTTGAAGTTTCTTCTATCTGGTTGAGAGCTTTTAGCTAACCTTATCTTTGTTATATATAGACCGGCGTTGGAGGGTGAGTTTTCTGTCTGTTTTCGGTTCTATAGTGCCCTCATTAACACCCCTTGGCTAGACTTACCCTGGGTGGTGGATACGGCTGGCTCACTGGGCGCTATGGCCTAACCATCGATAACCTTGTTCAGGTAGGGTGATCATTTCATCCGTCATATCCGATCCTCATCTCAATAAATCCGTCCAGGTCACCATTGTCACAGCAGACGGTTCCGTCTTGACCGTCAACGAAACCGAGAATAGCGACCTCTTCTGGGCCGTGCGAGGCGGAGGCGGCAACTTCGGTGTCGTGACAGAGTTCGTATACCGATTGCACCCACAGAGGAAGACCGTCTTTGCTGGACATGCCATCTTCACTCCAGACAAGGTTGAGAAACTGGTAGAAGTGACCAAACAATGGTGGAATAATGTGAAAGCGGATGAAGGGATGGTACAGATTGCTACAGTTGGACCCGATGGTGAGTGTGACACTATGAACCTGGCTCCATTAGCACCGAAATACTTAGAATTTCTGACCAGGTCGCCCGGCTGTGATTATCATGTTTTTCTACAATGGATCCGAAGAAGAAGGACGAGCTAACTACAAGGCATTCTTCGACGTTGGTGAGTTGATATCTGCGCGACGCGCTGCCTCTTCAATCGTACTGATTCGTGAAATAGGGCCTGTCATGGACATGGCGAAGGAAATACCGTACGAACAGCTTAACAGTCTGCAGGTATGCTAACGTCAACTTCGCTCACCTTCATTGTATCTCTAACGCTGTTTTATCCAGAATGCGTTCGCGGAGTATGGCAAAGGCTACTACCTGAAGGGCGTTATTCAAAACTCCCCAGACCACAGGTCTATCTCCGAAGTGCTCGATAGATCTGCAAGGATAACCGCGGAGGGGATATTCCGTCCCGCTTTGATTTATGAATATTTGCCTCTTGATAAGGTCAACGCCGTACCAATTCCTTCGACAGCCTTCCGTCGGCAATTTGGGTCGAACATCTTGACCTCGATCAGCTGGGAAGGTTCTCTCGAAAGGACCAACGGAGCGAGGGATGTAGCCAAGGAACTAATCGACATTGTCATGCGAGTGGAAGGCGCTGAAGAACTTGGATACACCAACTACGGCCATGGTAAATTCCAGGATATTACTTCTATTGTGTCTTTCTCACTCGCTGATATGTCCACATAGACCTTGACATGCCAGACTCAAAGGTTGGCCATCCGAGCGGAGATCACCTAGCTCTGAAGGCGGAAGCCGCCTTTGCATCCAATTACCCCAAGCTCCAGCAGATTAAGAAGATATATGACCCCGAGAACATATTCAATCGCTGGTTCCCCATCACACCTGCTTAGATACACATTCGACAACAGACGCGTATTCAGGTGTATTGAGGCCTAATACGTACACAAGTTCCAATCAATAGCGTTATAGTAGGTCAATGTACAAATGTGTCAATTCCTCAGTGACAATTTTTACATTGTCTCGGAAAGTTTGTCAATCCCTTGAGCCTTCGGAGCAGGAGCAGTCCAGTAACTGGGAAGCACCGTCGCGACTTCATCCACATAACAGAAATTAGCCGGTGCCTTCTCTCCCTTCTTCGACGCAGAAGTCCGACGGTTCAACCGGCTTTCGGTTCCCACGTCCCAATGCAGATAAGTTGGACAAGTTCTCGAAAATGGACCAGTGGACCAGAATGATGATGGTGTCGCTGCCCAGATCATGACCCTTGGAGTCGCCGGTGGGTCAGAGTTCTGACCACCCAGTACGGTGACTGCGAGTCTTCTCTTGTCTTTATGCCAACTTGGTCTCATTGCCGACCAAATATTCTGGCTCTTTGTCGCTACACTCTTGGATATTCCCATTCTTTTTTGTTTCCTCCACTCCTTTTTCAATTCTCTCCTGGCTCCACGCATGCTATCACCACACTTGGGCTAGCTTCTTGACTGATTCATGCGAATTCAGTAAGAGTGACATTCGCGTCTTTCGCCTATCCCTTAGCGGGACTTGCCTAGCCGTGGAGATGCCATACCCTGTGCTGTTGGATTGGTTATTTGTCTACTTCTCGACTACTGGCTTTTGCATCGCCTAGCTGTATTTTAATTGTGTGCAGATCTCGTGTCGCTTGGAATATCCGATTCAATGGGAACTTTGTCCTACCTCTTGCATCTTCTTTTTTGCAAAGCATTCAAGCCTCCAAACTGATGCTGATCACAACCCCGACATGAGAATTGATGGCGACTGCGTCCGCTTGCTACGGTCGCCACAACCACTCATGAGCCTCCATGACACATACTTCTTACTATATCGCTTAACTCACGCTCACATCCGACGATTTGCTGACAGGTTATTGCAGGGTTTCTGCACCTTCCTGGACTTTTGATTGGCCTTTGACTCGGGCGAGTATTCGGCAAGACACGGTTAACGAGACAAAGACTCATCACGAGAAGGCCTTGGCCTCAACCAGCCGACGAGACGCGTACTGCGTTCTTCCAGTTCTGCTTGTTCTGCGGAACAGTTTCAACCCCAACAATGTGATACGAATCCGCCGGCGACGAGTCATCCTGTCACCTGTGCTGCGTGCTTAGTGTCTGCGAACCCCCAATGATGATGGCAACTTCGAAGTTGCAACTCGTTGTTGATCCATTCTGGCGATACATGAACCCTCTAGTCAAGGCACTTGCGATATATATAAGTAAAGGACCAGAATGCTAATGCCCTTCACCAACTTGGCCAGCCCACAAACCTGAAATTTGACCAGCAGTCTCTCTAAACTCTTCATCGACATGGCAGACTTTACCTCTCTTGCTCGCTCCGTCAAAGGAGAAGTTGTGACCCCGGAAGACCCAGGCTACGACGCTGCTATTGCACGATGGGCTAAGAACGCTGAGCGTAAAGCTCGTGTCGTGGTCTTCGTCAAGAACGCAGAGGATGTCGTGCATTCCATCGCATTCGCGAAGGAGAACCAGCTCCCCATCGCAGTTCGTGGTGGAGGACACAACGCTGGTGGTGCCTCTTCTGCTGAAGGAGGGCTCGTCATCGATCTCAGTCGTCATTTGAACAATGTTCGCGTAGACGCTGAACAAAAGTTGGGCTACGTAGGAGGTGGTGCCCTCTGGCGAGACGTAGATGCGGAGGCCATCAAGTATGGCCTTGCCACCGTCGGTGGAACTGTTAACCACGTCTGTATTCTTCCTTCTATCTGCCTGATTGGGAGCTTTTAGCTAACCTTATCTTTGTTATATATAGACCGGTGTTGGAGGGTGAGTTTCTGTCTGTTTCCGGTTCTATAATGCCCTCATTAACACCTACTTGGCCAGACTTACCCTGGGTGGTGGATACGGCTGGCTCACCGGGCGCTATGGTCTAACCATCGATAACCTTGTTCAGGTAGGGTGATAATTTCATCCGTCATATCCGATCCTCAATCTCAACTAATTGGTCCAGGTCACCATTGTCACAGCAGACGGTTCCGTCTTGACCGTCAACGAAACCGAGAATACCGACCTCTTCTGGGCCGTGCGAGGCGGAGGCGGCAACTTCGGTGTCGTGACAGAGTTCGTATATCGGTTGCACCCACAGAGGAAGACCGTCTTTGCTGGACCTGCCATCTTCACTCCAGACAAGGTGGAAAAACTGGTCGAAGCAACCAAACAGTGGTGGAACAATGTGAAAGCAGATGAAGGGATGATACAGATTGCTACAGCTGGACCTGATGGTGAGTGTGACGGATGAACTTGTCTTCACCAGTACCGAAATACTTACAATTTCTGACCAGGCCGCCCGATTGTGATGATCATGTTTTTCTACAATGGATCCGAAGAAGAAGGACGAGCTAACTACAAAGCGTTCTTCGACATTGGTGAGTTGATATCTGGGCGACGCGCTGCCTCCTCAATCAGTACTGATTTTTATGAAATAGGGCCTGTCATGGACATGGCGAAGGAAATACCGTACGAGCAGCTCAACAGTATGCAGGTATGCTAACGTCAACTTCACTCACCTTCATTGTATCTCTGACGCTATTTTATCCAGAATGCGTTCTCAGAGCATGGCAAAGGCTATTACCTAAAGGGTGTTATCCAAAGCTCTCCAGACCACAGGTCTATCTTGGAAGCGCTCGATAGATCTGCAAAGATAGCTGCGGAGGGAGTATTCCGTTCCGCTTTGATTTATGAATACTTGCCTCTTGATAAGGTCAACGCCGTACCAATTCCTTCAACAGCCTTCCGTCGGCAATTTGGGTCGAACATCTTGACCTCAGTCAGCTGGGAAGGCTCTCTTGAAAGGACCAACGGGGCAAGGGATGTAGCCAAGCAACTCATCGACATTGTCATGCGAGGGGAGGGCGCTGAGGAACTTGGATACACCAACTACGGCCATGGTAAATTCCAGGATATTACTTCTATTGCGGCTTTCTCATTCGTTGATATGTCCACATAGACCTTGACATGCCAGACTCGAAGGTTGGCCATCCGAGCGGAGATCACCTAGCTCAGAAGGCGGAAGCCGCCTTTGCCTCCAATTATCCCAAGCTCCAGCAGATTAAGAAGACGTATGACCCCGAGAACATATTCAATCGCTGGTTCCCCATCACACCTGCTTAGATACACATTCAACAACAAACACGCATTCAGGTGTATTGCAAGGCCTAGTACATACACAAGTTTCAATCGACAGCGCAACAGCAGGTCAAATACAATGTACAAAATATTTCAATTTCTCCGTGACGATTCTCAATCGAATTCTCGAAAAGTTTACCAATCCTTCAAGCCTTCGCAGCGGTCCAGTAGCTAGGAAGCACTGCCGCGACTTCGTCCACATACCAGAAATTAGCCGGTGCCTTCTTCTTACCCTTCTTCTTCTTCTTCGCCGCAGGAGCAGCGTCCGACGGTTCGACCGGCTTTCGTACCATCTGTACCCAAGTCCCCGCGATGCAGATGCCTTTGACAAGTTTCTCGAAAACGTCCGGGTGGACCAGAACGGTGACAGGGTCGTTGCCTGGATCATGCACCCCTGGAGTCGCTGGTGGGTCATCCGCCGTCCTAGTCGTATAAGGAGGGTTGGCGACGTTGCCTTGAGAGGTATCGAGGATTCTGGGATCGCT
Source organism: Candolleomyces eurysporus (assembly GCA_027579435.1). NCBI lineage: Eukaryota > Fungi > Basidiomycota > Agaricomycetes > Agaricales > Psathyrellaceae > Candolleomyces > Candolleomyces eurysporus. Next base: position 89,977 of record JANBPK010000721.1, on the reverse strand, counting down.
GTAAGCGGGCATTTCTCCGCCATCCCAATTCAACCAGGGGCTCAAGACGACCTTTGGGAACGTCCTCTCCAGCTCGAGCTCGATGGCAGCCGCGTCAACTGCACCGGCTTCCTCCGCCGACTTTGGAGGAAGGTTGGTGGGGATGGGAATGAGTTCCGTGATCTTCCTCAGAGACTGCTCGACGACTCCAGTAGTATGAGTGGTCGGGAGCTCGACAAGGGATGGGCCCAAAAGATGCTCAAGGGACAGGTCTTCTCGAGCAGTCACCCAAGGATTTTCCTCGACTTCGTCTTCCGGTTTTTCAGTGTTCATCGCCCAATCGTTATCTTCATCGACTGCTCCCCAGCCTTCGTCTGCAGTGGAATCCCATACTGCTCCCCATCCACTGGCCTTCTCTTCCTGATTTCCTTGCGCTTCTTCGGGGACTACATCTAGTTGCGCTGGAGCCGCACTAGCGGCCTCCGCCTCCGCCCCCGGCTCTGCCTGGTCGGGTTCGGGAATGACTGGAACGGTGCCTTCAGTCTGCTCGCCTGCATCCTTCGATTCACCATCGGCGGGTTTCTGATCACCCTGATCACCTCTGAGTGAAGCAAGCCACTCTTCGTCAACGTCCAGAGTGCGAAAGACTTCGGTCTTCTCACCCCAACACTCCCGACAACCCTTGCTGAATTTGTCTGGAAGATCGGCGGATAAGACACTGGTCAGCGGCAGCTCAATGAGCGCCTGCTTGGCAACGGCCAAGGCAGCGCGCAATTCAGCCTCGGAGCGAGGAAGAACGCGGCTCCGAAGTAAGAACTCCAGGAAGAAGGCCCAGAGACGAGGAGTCTGTTCCAAGTTGATCTTCGACCTAGATATCGGTCAATACCCATACGTACAAGGTTATGATGCCAGGAATCACGTACCAGATAATACCTTTAGCTCGAACGTATGACGACAGGAAAATCTTGACCATCCTTTCAGGATCTTTGAGGAACTGCACTGCTTTCTTGTCCTTCCCGTCCACGGTCGCTGCTGTAGCGAATTCTTCATCGTCGTCCATGTCAACATCTACGTCGTCGTCGTCGTCATCGTAGCCTTCATCATTAGGCGCCGGATCGTAAAAGACTCTCTTCTTGGATGCGCCTTCCGGACGCGTCTTGTGGCCTACGACCCCGAGAAACACTTCCATCTACAGCCAAGTAATCAGTTCACTGTCTTGAGTAAATTAAAGATACGTACCAGGGTCCAGAGACGCGAAGGATCGATCTGGCTGTTGACCAACGGCGGCCATTTCCTTCCGTTCTTAAAGTCAATCGCCGCAGCTAAGAATTTGGACAGCTTTGAGTCGCTCCTAAAAGCCAGAAACTATCGTCAACACATGTACATGATGACCGCAGAGGCGGACAGTGAAAGATATCTCAATCAATCAAGAAGAGCAACTCACGCATTAGTCGGTGCTGCGAGCCTCACACTCTCGCTCTCCTCCCAGGTCACCCACCAGGGCACGGCCAACCCACGGTCCAGGTACTTCTGCTTCACCTCTTGCTTCATCTTCTTCCTCTTCGTGTTCGTCTTACAGAAGTTCGTCTTGTGGCCCTTTGCATTCATCGTGACTGTGGGTATACCCAGCGTATCAACTTCCAAGGCATCTGGATCGTCGGGACGTGGATCGATACAGATCCCGCGCTCTTTGAAGGCGCTAAACGATATGATGGTGACTCCCGCAGGTACCTTTGGGAAGTCCCCAGGAAAAGTCAAGCGATGTTCCGTGACAGTGGGTTTATCGTCGGTGACGGTGACATTGTTGTTGTTAACGTTCGTAGTAGCGGCAGCAGTTGCCTCAGAGGGGGTGGACTGCGGTTGAACGTCAACCATGACTCCAGTATCTGTAGCAGTCGAGATCGATGTCATGGTTGAAGTTCAAGAGGGGCAGATGGACCCGCAGCAGTTTGGCCCTCTTATCTACCACTAGCTTCAAGCTCAGATCGGGCATCTCCGTCCAGGCTTCGTCCAGACCACCGATTGGGAAAATAGCCTTTTCAAAACTCCAACAGAAGGCGCAGTCGGTTGATATGACATCAAGAGGAAGTATGAAGTGGAATTAATGAGGCTCTTCTTTACCACACATATTGAGTACGTCTAAACAAGACCAAGAGCCAAGGCTAAGTAATTCGAGGAAAGGTATCGATGAGTAGTCAAGGCAGGAAAATCCGAATCAAGGAACGTGGATGTGGACATGGTTCGTAAGATCGTTCGTGGCGAAGGAAGGACCGAGAGAAATAAAGGAGAAAGAGGAATAAAGTACATACAAATGGACCAGGAAAAGAATGTCAAAAGTGTTAGGCACATAACCAAGGAAAAGGGAATCATAGGAAATAAACGATTGTGGTATATTGTTGACTGAAGAGCGATGCAGGGATATAGAGAAGAAAGAAAGAAAGAACCATAGAATCGTCAGAATCAGAAACCATACGTAACAGGAGCCATAAACGAGCCAGCCTGAACAGAGCTGCCCATGGACATGGCAAGAGCTCTTCGCTTATCCTCCCAAGCCTTCAGCGCCTTGGTCATTTGCAAAATCTTGTCGCGCTTTCCTTGTCGGATATCATTGATACTGACGCTTCCCATCTTGACGTCGTTGTCCAACAAGAAATCGAACAACCTGAACAGACCGTCCAACTTGTCGTCTGCTGGGTCTGTGGGGAAAGCTGAATCCGGCACGGGGGGTGACGCAGGTTTCCCCTTGACGGACTCTGCAATCCGCAGCAACGCCAACCCATTGAACAATGGACCAAAGCTATCTCGGACTTGCAAAGATTCAGGGAGATGCGAGTTGGCCCAATCGATCAGCGATTCCTCAGCCGCAGAGTTGATCTAAGCAGAGAGATATATGTCAGCGCATGCCGGAATATCAATACCATTAAAAACATACAGTGGATCGAGTGGAGTTCATCCTCCTCATCTCTCTCGACGGCCTGGGAGGAGCGGGGGTAGTTGCAGCTTTAGGAGTAGTAACCGCCGAAGGGGTTTCGATGGGAGCCTCATCAGCAAAGAACGTCTGCACACCCTTACGCTCGTCACCACCGCCACCCGCGCTTCCAGGCAAGCCCATCAAGATCCGAGCATCACGACTCGAAAGTTGATTAGGATTTTCTCTTCGGAGTGCCTTCTGCGTCGCAGCGCGGGCACCAGGGGATGGAGGGCGTGGTGCCGGGTTCATGGCCTGGGCGACGACCAGTGGGATGGTTGGAATGTTGCAAGAGGACACGACAGGTTCTGTTGAAAAGGTAAGGAAAGAGAAAGCGAGCATAGATGGAAAGTATAACGCACTGGTATAGTCCCTTCCAATAGTCGCTTTCATAATGGCCTTCATCCATTCACGAATCACAGGCTTCTCATCTGAGCTGAAGTAGTGGGTCTTGTCCTGATCATGGTCAATCCGGAAACAATATTTGCCGGGATCCAAGCTCTCGTCCACCGTAACCCTGTAACCATGAATGTTGATGTACCCCTTGAGTCGCGTTTCCTAGTAAAAGAATCGACGTCAGTTTCTAAATCGATTTATCCTAGTCACTAGCGAAGAAAACCCACCGATCTGTTATTGCTCCGCAAGATATAGAGATGTTCACCCTTAAGAACGAAGTACCGCGTTTTNCCAGGTATTATACCGAACAGCCTTCTTGCGCATCCACCCAATATGATCCGGCTCCCCAACTTGTTCCAAGATACTCTGCCCAGGCTGGATCTCGCCTGTCGGCTCGGGGGCAGGAGCATTAAGCGCGGCAGTTGGTCCCGAGCTCGCCCTCTTCCTAAGGGTAGCACGTTCGGACACGGGTTTCTCCACCATCACTGGCTTCTCGTCGATAGGATCCGGCGGTCGGGCAAAAGCAGCACTAGATGAAGCACTACGACCCTTCTCTTTCGCCTCAGCGCTGGTTTTAGGCGAAGCTCCTGGTGTGGACGGTCGCTGAGATGACGTCTTGCGGACGCTACTTCCACCCAGTCGACTGAACATAGATGATTTGGAGTCAGACACGCTATCCTCACTATCAAAATTGTTCAGTAAAAGCTATGTTTTCGATAGAGCTCGAGGCACGGACCTTGGTGGTGGTTTACGCCCTTTACTCAGCGATCCACCAAACGTAGATCCAAAGATACTGAGGCGGTGGTCAGAACTCTTGCCGTCCATACTGCGCTTCGACCTGTGCCTGGTGCCAACAGTGTTCGGTGAAGAAGATTCTTTCTCCTTGTCCTTCTCGGTTGAGTCCTTGTCTTTGGTAGCTGTAGAAAAGGCAGCCAAAGAAGCTCCATCTCTCGAATGACGATGAGAACTACCGCCAACAGAAAGAGAGGAATCATGGGAGCGACCAAAGAGGCGGCGGCGCACGCTTGTAGACGAAGCGATAACCTCACCCTAAATAACGAGAAGTCAGTACCACTGATGGAACAGAGAGGTCGCATAGATAACGTACCTCGCTCATGTGAGCGCGATCCTCGTCAGGAGTCTGTATCTGAGGCGCCTCGACGATGACTTTGTCTTTGAGGGCACCATCGCTGGGAGACAGCATGAGTTGGGAAGGGCGGCCCTTCTACCAGGGCGATATCAGTATCTTAAGGTATATGCAATGTCAAAACTAGACATACCGGGATTCTAGAATTGCTTTCAGCGACACCTATGCCAAGCCCAACTCCGGCTGAAGTAGCGATGGCCGCTGCAATCGTATTTCCATTTGTTTGACCTTCGGCGGTAGGAGGCAACTGCCCATTGGTTGGAGGGTGATACGTAACAGGGCTTCCCAAGGAGCTATGCACACTCTGCGAGTGGCTATACAATGGCGTTCCGGGGAACGAGTGATGAGATTGAGATACACTTTGAGTCCGGGAATGGACCATCGGTTGATGAATCATAGACGAAGGGGTATGCACTTCATGATGAGGCTCGAAAGAAGAGACGGAAGGAGGTCGACGGAGCTCTGAAATAGCATTTGCGATACGCATACGTTTTCCAAACGCCAGGATGCCAATTTCAGTCTTGAGGACGTTGACGTCGAGTTCAAGGAGGACATCTCCCGTAATCTCTTGTTCTGTGGCACAGTATTAAGCAATGAGCAATGAGTAATGGAGTAGAAGAGCGTACCAGTGAATTTATCGCAAACGTCTTGGTCGAACCCTCTACTCCTCAACCATTCAATGACTTCCTCAACCGACCAATCATTCGGATGCTTCTTGTCTTTCTTTTCTTCAACGGTACTTTGGGTAGGAGCGGCAGACGTCGGGTTGGTAGAGAAACTGTGGGCAGCCGATGAGACGGAAGTACCTTGGAAAGCGGTGGCAAGTCCATACCCAGATGCATGGCTTGAAATAGTTGGCGAAGGAAGGCCACTGAGAGGTTGGGTAGAGGGAGTCGGGGCGCTGTTTCGTTTGGTATCGATTGGTGGAACGGAAGGGTGACTCTTCTCCACCAAAGAGACGCTCTGAGCAAGGGGCGGTGGAGAGAAGACCGGTCCTCCGTTAGCAAAGGTATCCAGTGTTCCAGAAACGGCGGAAACCGGCGCTGGCGGTACAGGAGCTGGAGCATGACCCTCTGAGAACGTTTCCCGCGTTGCGGTGGGTAATTCAATATCTTCCTGTCTGGCGGTTACTGTCTCTTGAACATCGGGAGATGAGAGCTGTTCTGGGGCAAGTTGTGGCGTGATAGTACTTGTGGTGGTGGCAGAAGCTTCTTGCTGATGCTCTGAGAGTTGTTTCTTGTTCTCGAAGTTGGCTAGAGATGGCATTCCCTCCTCTTCATCTTCTTCTGGGATGTGAGGGTGAGTTCGCGAGAATGATGTAGTGGTGAAGTCGGTTTTATCAGGCCCAGGGTGGTCGCCTTCGTCCTCGCTCTCATCGCTGAGCTCGACATCGATCGGAGGAGCTGTTGAGCGGCGTTCGCCACTACCATTCGCCATCATGGCTTCCAATCTTTGCGCCTCTTCCACGGCCTTCCTCGCTTTCTCCGCCAATTTCCTCCGAGCCCCCTTATGCCAGTCTTCGCCTTGGGCACCAACGTCGTCCTGGTTGTCGATATCACTGAGGTCGAAGTCGGTTTCGCTTTCTGTTCCGCCATCGCGGGTGCTGGCAAAACTAAAGCTACGGCCGCCATCGCCATCCACGCGGTTGCGCCCAAGCTGTTCGATAGCTTTTTGTACATCAGTTAGCGTCGCCTTCATCATTTCGCCGTCGCCAGCGGCAGCCTGGGCTTCGGGGATTTCTGTCTCTGTTTCCAGTTCACTGTCGGTGCCGTTCAAGAACGTGGCTGGTGGGGGTTTTGGAACCGGCGAAACGATGGCGGAGTGGATTGGGGACTCGGTTTCGGACTCTTCTGTGAGAGTTTGAAGAGCTTGTCTTGACGCAGGTGCCGAATCGCCATTGGCGCCAGAGAGCGAAGGTTGGGTATCTTGAGTTACTGGGGGTGCGGGTGTCGTGTAGGTCTGGGGGAAGAGGCCGACTTTGCCAGCGAGGTTGCGTCCCTGTCGATACAGAAACATGAGAATGAGCCCATAGAGGACGTAGGAACGGGTAGGGAAGCGAYGGCAGTAGAATTTGGGCGTTGACGCCCCTCGTTATTATCTTCGAAGACGGAAAGCCTAACTCACTTGCCACCAACCGTCGCCAAACTGATCATCCTTCTCGATGACTTCTATCCTCTCTCCCGCACTGAAGCTGACTTCATCCTCGTGTTCTGGGAGGAAGTCATGGAGGGCGTAGACGTATTCGGGCATYCTGCACTTCTTCACTGACGCAGTTGGGGGTCGGTGTCGAGTATGGGTTGGCGGTCACTGCCCCGGGTAACGCAGCGTGCAGACCGGTCGAGAGACGAAAGGATATGCACTCGAGTACAACGTTGGGTCGCGGCGACCTGCCTGCAGCAGGCACTTTCTGAGTAAGAAGATGGAAGAGTGGACCCTGCGAACAGAACTCGTTGCAGGTGATGATCACGGACGAATTTGATGCCYTTTGRCCGGGGAATACTGCTTGATRTATTTTTCCTRTGTTCACANGGCGTTCTCGTCGTGTATGTCGTCAGAGAGGTATTGCAGGATACGAGAAGGCGAGGCCCASGAAGTAAGACGCAAGGTGMGTAAGYTCGCTSAGCGGGTGGTGTCCATTCTGATCCACGTGCANTTACCAGGAGCCATGGCCTGATCTTGTATTTTATTTTCTACCCACATCACAGAGCTACGTATAACGACGCTGGACACTRTCGAGAGCGTTNGGGAATACAGCCAGGTTTCCGATATGCATGGACCAGGARGATTAGRCTCGCCGCAGTACACAGCTCTGGAACCTTTCTTTGTTTGGCGACTTCTCTATTGGTCGACGCTTCTTTCSTCTYGCCACCACCACCAGCMATGGCTCACCCTGTGATCTGGTCACCCCAGATGTACTTTTATCCCATCGGAAATACTCCAGCCATATCGTTGGCTGAGTATCTGCCCCCTGATGAGGATGGGGCCATTCTGGTACTKGGATGTGGCGATCCAAGAAGCACYCTGTATACTATCGACTCTGATTCAAAGACTCGTAAGCYAAATATYCAAAGSCRGTGCGGAAAGCAATTAAGGCTCCTTCACCTACCTAGCRTTCAACAGGGCCCTTGACTTCACTTTCTGTGACAACGAGCCCTCAGTCCTAGGTGAGTGGCTCCCAACGCCCGGCACCGGTATATACTAACTTCTTTTTGAGCCCGRAACATCTTCATCTACACGCTSCTGTTCGACCAGTGCGATGATGAAACCATCCAGTGTCTTTGGAAAATATATTTCGACATTTTCGTYGACAAGCCATCCTACGATCTCATCATTTCTCACTGCAAAACGTTGCTCCAGCTATCTAATAGCCTGGAAGAATGGRARTCCAGCTCATATGGTGCTGCCATCAGGTTTTGCACAAAGGATACGTTGGCCGCTGTCCGCAGGCGCTGGAACTTGTACCTTTTCAAAGACCAGAGCCCTACGGCAATGAAAGCAGGCGTTCTCCAAGAGATGGAAAAGGTGGCCAAGTCAGTCAACGGCGCTGTCACGACTGCCATGAGGTCAGCAGGTATCATGGCCMTGCAGATGYACACTCTTGGCCCTGACCACTTCAAACATTACTGGAAGCACGGCGTTACGGGTACCGAGCTTGCGGAGATCAGTAGCGCAACCTGYGTCAACCCAACCCTCTTCTATTCRTCCGCTGGTAACAAATTCAATGTCCATTACGGCACAGATCCTATCCTGTGCTTCCATCTCGCCCCTACCCTCGCTCCAATGCAAAATATTCMAGGCACTCCAGCGCAGGATATGGCYGCGATGATTTCAGCGATCAAGTCGCAGTTTTTCGCTTGGGGCCGCAGCTTCCACAACCAAATGAACTCCGCCGATTCCAAGGTTCAGCTTCGCTTCTTCGCAGGAAATGCGATGACGCTCTGCAAAGCCCTTCGATACATAGCCCAGACAGGGTACCTCGACACTCCGGAATACACAAGCACATGGGGTGGATCAACGATATCTTTCGTCGTCGACTACCTTCCCGATTCGTCTGCACTCCCTCCTCTCGCCTTCAATGTGATTGAAACATCGAACATCGCAGATCACCTCGGTTTCCTCAACCTCCTTCTCATCGCCGCCCCGCTTTTGAAGCGAGATACAACATCCGTCCTCTTTACTCATTCCCTTCTCGCGTCGAAAGGAAGTGACCGTCACGTATCCGTCTTGCAGAAGATTGGGGTCGAGGTTCCACTCCTTTCGTTGCTGTTCGGTCTGGTACCAGAACGCACAGTATTCCAGACCACGTCGCAGTCCATATCCCAGGAACTGATGCTATCTGCCATAAATAAATCTTCTCAAAACCTCGAGCTCAACTGCTGGCGCGTATCGGCGACCGAAGCTCCGAGTCAAGGATATACCTTTACCTGCGATGCCACCGAGCTAGGAAATACACTATTTTCCACCTTCCTCAAAATGTTTGAGGATGAAGTTCTAGGTGCCTCAACGCGCACTCTCAAAAGTGTCAAACATTTCATCCGCGATACCTTCATCGAACTCCTCAGCTTCGTCAAGGACACATATACCGGGGATTGGGAATCCGTTATGAACCGTATCATGGACTCGATCGAACGCGACACCACCCTCATTGTCGGTATGAACAACTACCAAGACTTTTGTCGAGGGCTTGAGCAAGCAGGCCTGTACAAAATCGTCCCGGATCCCAAATCATTCGCATCCGCCCCGCGCGATTTCTGCTTCCAAGGCTGGGAGGACATACCTAAACTTGTTTGTGTCATCCTCGTTGTCCCCCGCGACAACATCCAGCGGCTCTTGGACGACTCGGACAGAATACAGACGCCCAACCTCCAATGCGAAGTCAGATTGATCAACGGCCACAGCGTCTTCACCTCCTTCCAACCTGTCTTTGGAACGATCGAGGAACTCGACACGACGCCTACAACCACAAAGAGCGTCGTCATTGACGAAGATCCAGACGGCTGGCGAGGTAAGAGCGACCTCATCGTGCACTTCCTCGCCCCCGCCTGGCTCTTTGTGCAACGACCCGCTGGCGAGATCAAAATCGGCCTCAACATGTTCGGGATGTCTGCCGTGATGGCCTTTATGTCCAAGCTGGGTATGCACCTGTCGATTTATTCGACTACGCTGAAGGATAAGAAGAGGGCTTTCCTATTGAGAGACCGGCCGAGGGTTGCTTCGCAGACGGTCTCTCAAGATGGAAGCCCAGGCCTTTCGTCCAAGTTGATGCAAAGGCCGACTCCTCTCATGCATGGGATAGTATCTCGCCAACCCGTGTCGCTCAAGTTCCAAGGGACTCAGGTTGCGTCTTTGACTATTCGGTGTCCTATTACCGATGACAAGGCGAAGAGTACCCTTTCCGATAAAGCGACTCAGGTTGAAGTAAAACCGGTATCGGTGACCGCCGTTCGTGTTTCGTTCAAAGGTTTTGAAACGACGATATACTTTCCATACCCAGTGGTCCGGTCTTCATTGGTAACTCGGATTGCTAGAAAATCGTCTTACGTTGAGGTACGAGTTTTAGGATTCTATCCTTCGTTTGCCAATGTGCTCATTGGGTACTTGCAGGTTGAAGGACGGGTTAGCCACACACCAAAGGTTCCTGTTGATCTCAATCCATTTCCTGTCATCGTGACACCAAACGGCCCACGCCAACTGAGCATGCATTACCTCGCACTCGACCACCTCCCTGCATTCCGAAGTCCGTTCCCGAATATCAATAGCGATCTATCCAGCTGGCTCAAGCCCCACTTCGTTCTCTCAATGTCCGAGGAAAAGAAAGCCGCCGACACCCTCGGAAAGCCTTCTGGGCTGTTAGACATGAAAGAAAGCGTCGTGCACATTTTCCTCAACTTCTTCGAGAAACTCAAAGGCAAGCCGGTACTCATGAATCTCGCCGACCCGGAGAACGGAGGAGTCTACACCATGATCTTCGTCAGCTGCGTCCGAGTGGACTTGACGGGCCATACCATCGTAGCTGATGCCTGCGTCTTACCTCTCACCGTCCCACTTATATCTCAAAAGCCATTCCAGAAAGCGCTTCAGAATCTCCAAAAAAGCTCGTCGAGCGCTAGTGACGCAAGCCAGGTTCATATCAAGACACCCGAGCATGAAGTCCCGTGGTGGCAAGCTTTCCTACCGACCGTTGTCGAGCGATGTCGAACGTGGAAGCATAGCCCCAACAAGTGCGAGTACAAGACGGAAGGACGCGTCCCGCGGAGTCTCAAGATGGGGGAGGACCCTCTGTGCAGCTGCGGCCGAGGTAAAAACCTTGGACAATTCGATCAAGTCGAAGAGTGGAGGCCTTTTAGGCCGTTTGTTACTCGAGCGGCTATTGGGTTCCCATTCCCGACTTCTATTCAGGGTAATACTGCTGCTGAGCTGAAGGGGATGCTCAATGACTCTAAGAAGGAGATCGTGGACAAAGAGGATTCGTGTAAGAGATGCAGGCAGCCCGGGAAGCCGAAGTTGTTGGTTTGTTCGAGGTGTAAAGGAGCCAAGTATTGTTCTGCGCAGTGTCAGAAGGCGGATTGGAAGGTGCATAAGAGTGCTTGTGGTAAGTAAAAAGCTTTTGGATCAAGATTATGTAGCCCAAAATGAATGTATGGCTGTTCTGCATGTAGTACTTGCATGAAGTTTCGGCCAATGTATGTAGGCGCCGATGATCTAAAAGTTGGATGGCCTTCCATGTCTTGAACTTGCATTTGAATCGTACCGCCTGCCTAAAAAAACCGTGCAATAAGGTTCAAATATGCTCCTGACAACGAGCATTCGGCGGGTATTGCATAAGACTAGCGACTTTCAAATCCCGCTCTGTTTATGCAATGTCAGAATTGACACACCGGGATTCTAGAAGACACCTATGCCAAACCCAACGCCGGCTGAAGTAGCGATGGGTGCCCATTCTTATCCACTTGTATTTACCAGGAGCCATGGTCTGATCTTGTATTTTATTTATTTTCTACCCACATCACAGAGCTACGTTTAACGACGCTGAAAATTATCGAGAAAATTGGGGAATATAGCCAGGTTCCCGGATCCAAGCCGATTTGTACAACTACCAGGATTAAGCTTGCCGCAGCACGCAGCTTTGGAACCTTTGTTTGGCGACTTCTCTATCGATCGACGCTGCTTTCTTGCCACCACCACCAGCAATGGCTCATCCTGTGCTCTGGTCACCCCGGCTACACTTTTATCCCATCGGAAATACCCCAGCCATATCGTTGGCTGAGTGTCTGCCTCTTGATGAGGATGGAGCCATTCTGGTACTTGGATGTGGCGATCCGAGAAGCACTCTGTATACTATCGACTCTGATTCAAAGACTCGTAAGCTAAATATTCAAAGGCAGCGCGGAAAGCAATTAAGAAGCGTTCCTTCACCTACCTCTAGCGTTCAACAGGGCCCTTGACTTCACTTTCTGTGATAATGAGCCCTCAATCCTAGGTGAGTGGCACTCAACGCCTGGCACCGGTAAATACTAACTTCTTCTTTGAGCCCGAAACATATTCATCTACACGCTGCTGTTCGACCAGTGCGATGACGAAACCATCCGGTGTCTTTGGAAGATATATCTCGACATTTTCATTGACAAGCCATCCTACGATCTCATCGTTTCGCACTGCAAAACGTTGCTCCAGCTATCCAATAGTTTGGAGGAATGGGAATCAAGTTCATATGGTGATGTCATCAAGTTTTGCACAACGGATACCTTGGCCGTTGTTCGCAAGTACTGGAACCTATACCTTTTGAAAGACCAGAGTCCCACGGCAATGAAAGCAGGCGTTCTCCAAAAGATGAAGAAAGTGGCCAAGTCATTCAACAGTGCCGACAGGACAGCCATGAGGTCGGCGGGCATCATGGCCCTGCAGATGCACACTTTTGGCCCTGACCACTATAAACATTACTGGAAGCACGGCGTTACGGGTACCGAGCTTGCGGAGATCAGTAGCGCAACCCACGTCAATCCAACCCTCTATTCGTCCGCTGGTAACAAGTTCAATGTCCATTACGGTACAGATCCTATCCTGTGCTTCCATCTCGACCCTGCCCTCGCTCCAATGCAAAATGTTCAAGACACTCCAGCGCAGGATATGACTGCGATGATTTCAGCGATCAAGTCGCAGTTTTTCGCTTGGGGCCGCAGCTTCCACAACCGAATGAACTCCGTCAATTCCAAGGTTCAGCTTCGCTTCTTCGCAGGAAATGCGATGACGCTCTGCAAAGCCCTTCGACATGTCGCTCAGACAGGATATCTCGACACTCCGGAATACACGAACACATGGGGTGGATCAACCATATCTTTCGTCGCCGACTACCTTCCCGATTCGTCTGCCCGCCCTCCTCTCACCTTCAATGTGATCGAAACATCAAATATCGGAGATCACCTTGGTTTCCTCAACCTCCTTCTTATCACCGCCCCGCTTTTGAAGCGAGATACGACATCCGTCCTCTTCACTCATTCCCTTCTCGCGTCGAGAGGAAGTGACCGTCACGTATCCGTCTTGCAGAAGGTTGGCGTCGAGGTTCCAATCCTTTCGCTGTTGTTCGGTCTGGTACCAGAACGCGCAGTATCCCAGATCACGTCGCAGTCCATTTCCCAAGAACTGGTGCTATCTGCCATGAATGAATCTCCTCAAAACCTCGAGCTCAATTGCTGGCGTGTATCGGCGCCCGAGGCTCCGAGCCAAGGATACAACTTTACCTGCGACGCCACCGAGCTAGGAAATACGCTATTTTCCGCCTACCTCAAAATGTTTGAGGATGAAGGTCTAGGCGGAATGCACGTTCTTAAACATTACATCCGCGATACTTTCATCGAACTCCTTTGCTTCGTCAAGGACGCATACACCGGCGATTGGGGATTCGTTATGTATCATATCACAGACTCGATCCAGCGCGACACCACCCTCATGATTGGCAGGAACAACTACCAAGACCTTTGTCGAGGCCTTGAGCAAGCAGGCCTGTGCAAAATCGTTCCGGATCCCGAATGGCTTGCGCCCCCCCNAACGCGACTTCTGCTTCCAAGGCTGGGAGGGCATACCTAAAATCATCTGTGTTGTCCTCGTTGTTCCCCGCGACAACATCCAGCGGCTCTTAGACGACTCGGACGAAATAAGGACGCACACCCTCCAATGCGAAGTCAATTTGGTCAGCTTGAACGTTCAAAACGTCTTCACCGCCTTCCAACCTGTCTTTGGAACAATCAAGAAACTCGATCCGGCCCCCACCCCCACAAAAGAGACCGTCGTCATTCGCGAAGATCCGGACGGGTGGCAAGGAAAGAGCGATCTCATCACGCACTTCTTTGCTCCCGCTTGGATCTTCGTGCAACGACCTACTAGTGAGATCGAAGTCGGCCTTAATATGTTCGGGGTGTCTGCCATGATGAGCCTCAAGTCCAAGCTGGGTAGGCGCCTGTCGATTTATTCGACTACGCTGAAGGATCAGGAAAGAGCTTTTATAGTGAGAGATCGACCGAAGGTTGCTTCGCAGACGGTCTCTCAAGATGGAAGCCCAGGCCTTTCATCTGGGTTGGTGCAAAGGCCGGTTCCTATGATGCATGGGATAGGATCTCGCCAGCCCGTGTCGCTCAAGTTTCAAGGGACTCGGGTTGCGTCTTTTACTATTCGGTGTCCTATTACCGATGATAAGGCGAAGAGCTTACTTTCCGATAAAGCGACTCAGGTTGAAGTAAAACCAGTATCGGTGACCGCCGTGCGCGTTTCGTTCAAAGGCTTCGAATCGACGATATACTTCCCATATCCAGTGGTCCAGTCTTCATTGGTGACTAGGATTGCTAGAAAGTCGTCCTACATTGAGGTATGAAGTTTAGGATTCTATCCTTTGTTCGCCAATGTGCTCATTGGGTTCTTGTAGGTTGAAGGGCGGGTTGCCCACACACCAAAGGTCCCTGTTGAACTCAATCCCTTCCCTGTTATCGTGACACCAAACGGTCCACGCCAACTGAGTATGCATTACCTCGCACTCGACAATCTCCCTGCGTTCCGAACACCGTTCCCCAATGTCGACAACAATATATCCCCCTGGCTCAACTCTCACTTCCTTCTCTCTACGTCTGAAGGAAAGAAAGCCGCCGACACGTTCGGAAAGCCTTCTGGGCTGCTGTGCATGAAAGAGAATATCGTGCACCTCTTCCTCAATTTCTTCGAGAAATTGAAAGGCAAGCCGGCACTCATGAATCTCACCGACTCGGAGAACGGTGGAGTTTACACCATGATCTTCGTCAGCTGCGTCCGAGTGGACTTGACGGACCATACCATTGTAGCTGATGCCTGCGTCTTACCTCTCACCGTCCCACTTACATCTCAAAAATCATTCCAGAAAGCGCTTCAGGGTCTTCAAAAGGGCTCGTCGAGCACCAATGACACGATGCAGGTTCAAATCCAAACACCTGAACATGAAGTCGCGTGGTGGCAATCTTTTCTCCCAACCGTTGTCGAGCGATGTCGAACGTGGAACCATAGCTCCAACAAGTGCGAATACCAGACTGAAGGACGCGTCCCGCGAAGTCTCAAAAGGGGGGNAAGACCCTCTGTGCAGTTGCGGTCGAGGTAAAGACCTTGGAAAATTTGATGAGGTCGAAGAGTGGAGGCCTTTCAAGCCGGCTGTCACTCGAGCTGCTATTGGGTTCCCATTCTCGACTTCTTTCCAGGGTATTACTGCTGCTGAGCTGAAGGGGATGCTTGACTTTGGGAAAGAGATAGTGGACAAAGAGGATTCGTGTAAGAAATGCAGGCAACAGGGGAAGCCGAAGTTGTTGGTTTGTTCAAGGTGTAAAGGAGTCAAGTATTGTTCTGCGCAGTGTCAGAAGGCGGATTGGAAGGTGCATAAGGGTACTTGTGGTAAGTAAAAGCTTCTTGGATCGAGATTATGTCGCCCAAAATGAATGTATAGCTGTTTTGCATGTAGGACTTGCATGAGGTTTGGGACAACGTATATAGGTGCCGATGATCTAAAAGTTGGATGGCGTAGCTTCCATGTCTTGAACTTGCATTTGAATCGTACCGCGTGCCTAAAAAGACCGTGCAATTAGGTTGAAATATCCTCCTTACAACGAGCATCTAGCGGGTATTGCGTAAGACAAGCATCGTCAAGCAACTTTCAAATCCCGCTCTGTTGCTAGCCCGATCAGTGACGAATTTGAACCACCATTGACCTCAGCAAGTGGCATGGAAGAGATGGAGTGCAAGCTAGTGCAGGAAATGATACTGCACTCACACATACGGGTAATTCATCAGCAATCGCAGGCGGGAACAGATCAACTGACTGGTTGATCAACAAGGGAGTCTGCTCGCGTTTGCGAAACTTAGACGCCCAAATCTTGACAGCGAGCATGAACAGCTTGTTTTATGGGAAGGAGTTCCCAGGAGATTTACAGCAGTTACCCATATGAGGCTGCTCAGGCCTTCGTTCCTTCCCCACCTACACACCGCTATCCGATCCTCGCTCTACACGATCTTCCCAGCATCTCAGAAAGCAGAAAAGTGGGAAACACACCTGGGATCGAAAGTAATATACCGGTAGCTATCGGCGACTAGTACGGGTGAGTACTGTACAGCTCAAGCTGTTTACACTATCTCTCAGGTTCTGATTGTCTGACTATTGTTCACCCAGTGACCCATGAGCTTCTTTCAAGGATCGCAAAATACACATATAGACAATTTCTTTGTCTACCAAGTGTATGGAGATTTCCACAGTGCCGAGCAGAAGAGTAAGTTGGTCGCCTATTATTCTCTGCAGAAAACGATCTAACACCTTATCTTCAGGTTTGTTCGACATTCTTCAGCCCATCACCGATGCATCCCATACTCGCGATCGAAAGCGATCACCTCCCGACTCTGCTTGCTTTCCTGGCACGAGATTACAGGTGGTCAAGAACATTAATACCTGGGCGAGGAGCCCGATCGAGACCGAGTCGGAGCCTCATCTGCGCTGGACGCATGGCTATGTTGGCTGTGGCAAATCCTCCATATCTCAAGAGGTCAGCGACACGTCCGAGCAAGAGGGTAGACCGGTCATAAGTTTCTTTTTCTTCCGGAATGCGGGCGATAGGAGCAAGATTTGGAGGCTCGCCACGACCTTAGCAAGCCAAATGGCGGTGGTTATCCCCGAGACTGAACCCATCATACGTTCAGCTGTACAGGGCAACCCGGCGTTGCTGAGGCAAGACGAGGGAGATATTTCGCTACGGGTCCGAATGCAGTGCTTGGTATATGCACCATTCAAAGCTGCCGTTCAGGGAGGGACAACGATCGAGGCTTTGGCGCAAGGTCCACTTCTCATCGTACTGGATGGGTTGGACGAGTGCAGTAATAAAGATGAAGTTCAGGAACTCATTGACGGCATGCTCCTATTCTTCAAGGAAAATCCCTTTATACCCCTCCGCGTTTTCATCACAAGCCGGGTGGAACAGCACATTCAATCCCGCTTGCGTGTCCCAGGAGTCCAGCTGGATGACCTCATGGATCATTGTTCCGACGAGGACATCGCCACCTTCCTGGACATCCTTTTCGAGGATGGATGTAGGCGGGACCCAATCATTCAAGCGTACGTTCACCAACACGGAGAATGGCCTATTCGGGGCGATCGACGCAAGCTTGTTCAGCACATTGGAGGATCGTTCATTTTCGCATCGGCAGTGTTCAAGTTCATCATGGGAGCAGACACAGAAGGCAGCCATCCAACGACACCGATGGACCGGCTTCCCTTGGCCCTCAAGATGAATCCTGGCCTAGATGGGCTTTACGCACAGACTCTAGCCGGCTCCGAGCACCTCCCCCACTTCTCCAATATCATATCAACTATTGCCCTGCTAGAAGCACCCCTCCCGACATCAGGAATTGCAGAACTTTTGGGAATACATACCTACGAGGTCGTCAACGTCCTCGTGAACTTGCAAGCAATCATTCAGGTTCCAGGGACGGACGATATTCCCGTCACACTCTGCCACACCTCCCTCCGCGACTTCCTGACTACCCAAAGTCGATCAGGTAGTTTCTTTGCACCTCCGTCCCATCATGTTCGCCTCTTCTTTTGTTGCCTTGAGAGTCAACTCAAGCATCTGCGACGGGATCCTGGATTATTCATTCGCCCTCCTGAACAGATCCCCGCCGCGGTGTCCTATGCCCTTAGGTACTCGAGGGCTCATTCAAACGGCGGACAAAGCTTCTTCCAGCTTTCGGAGTGCGATGATGCCGTCCGCTTATGTCGTACTGCCCTTGCACTCCAACCTGGTACCCTCGAGCTGATTGCAGCCCTGGCCAATGCAGTCCATACCTATGCCAATCGGGCACGATCTGCTCCTCACCTTGCTGAAGCCATTTCCCTGTTCCGTGAAGCACTCAAACTTCCACCATCCCGCCATCTGGATCGCCCAGAGTTACTCCACAACCTTGGCAGTGCGCTCGTAAATCGTCATATGCGCACGGGAGCCATGGCTGACCTTGAGGACGCCGTTTCCCTGCATCGTGAAGCACTCATGCTTCGACCATCCCCTCATTCGGATCGTGGACTCTCCGTCACCTGCCTTGGAAATACACTCCTGGATCGTTATCGGCGCGTAGGAACCATCGCTGACCTCGAGGAGGCCATTTCCCTGCTTCGTGAAGCACTTGAACTTCGACAATTTTCTCCCAAATTTCGGTCACGCTCATTCGGAAACCTCGGCACTGCAGTTCTGGATCGTTATCGGCGCACAGGAACTATGGTTGACCTTGAAGAAGCCATTTCCCTGCATCGTGAAGCTCTCAGACACCAACCACCCCCACATCCAAATCGTCTACTTTCGCTCGACGATCTCGGATTTGCATTCCAGGATCGCTATCGGCGCACAGGAACCATAGCTGACCTTGAAGATGCTATTTCCGTTCATCGTGAATACCTCGACCTTGTCCGATTCCCCAATCCAGGCAGCTGGAGGGTGCACGACGATCTTGGAAATGCACTCCTGAAACGTTTCCAGCGCGCAGGGGCCATGGCTGACCTGGAGGAAGCCACTTCCATATATCGTGAAGCACTGAAACATCGGCCGATTCACCATCCAGATCGCTTACTTGCCCTCAAAAATCTCGGCATTGCACTCTTGCATCGCTACAAGTGCACACAGACCTTGGCCGACCTTGAGGAGGCCGTATCCCTGCATCGTGAAGCCCTTGAACTTTCACCATTCCCCCATCCACAGCGCTCAGCTTTACTCCACTACCTTGTCTTATCCCTCCAGTCCATATATATAAGGACCCATACATTCTCCCAACTCCGAGAGGCCATATCTCACTGTGAGGAACTTCTCGTGTCTTGTTACCCTGTTGGACACCAGCGTCGAGCGATAGAGCTCCGCTCCTTAATTTCTCTCCTCCAGTTGAGCTTCGACGCTACGGGGAACGCAGAAGACTTCCGCAGAATTGCAACGTTGAGAGAAGAAGCAAGTCAATTAGCAGCCTCACCTATGGAGTCTACGACATGAGAGTGTGTCAATCCATGGGCCGGTCGCAGGGGGAACATACTTCCCAGAGTTGCATGGACATTGTTTTCGTTTTTCCGTGAATTTTTTTTWACACCAGCGACATTTTTAGTCTATAAAGCCACCGCACTTATGAGTCTCTAGTACTATTCCGTTTACTATGTCATAATACCACGGGTGCCTACCCATTACACCGAACAGATGCCAGCCCGATGGTTTCCTTTGTGCTATGCTTCAAGTCGGATGGCTATGCCTGTGGGACTGGTGCACGGCAACGCTAAAACGAGCTCTTATCTAGACCGGTGACCGTCGCTCTATGAGCGAGCTCTTCTCCTGCATCGCAGGCCTTTAGGCGAGAATCGTCCTTCTCCGGCTGGTTACCAGTCTAGCTCTTATCCACCAACTTGAACACACTTCACATATTCGATCTCTTTTCTTTGAGTCTAGGAATGAGGACCGGACGTACTTTAGCTGGACGCTCAATATTCAGTGTTTGGGATGGAAAGAGGCCGAGGGAGACCAGATGCAATCGCCGCGAGTTAAACGCTTCATTATTTTTAAGTGAGCATGAATTTGTGGTTTTCTTGCCCACTTATCCTATTCGTTCGTGGAAGCTCCACTTGAGAGAACTTGCAACGGACTTGAGAGGTCCTTATTTGGCCTTGTTTACCAAAAGCTTTGGACGCGACATTTTGGGTGACGGCAGTCGCGCTCATTGGTTGAAGGCCTCGAATATCCTCCACATCCTCTGGAAAATGTCGAAACGAAGTCTATCGCCACCCGTTGGTGGTGCACTCATCAAGAAGGCTAGAGCGACACCGCCCCCCTCGAACCAGATCGTTATCTCAAATTCGAACGATGACCGGAATAAAGGTCTTGTACGGACGGTCCAACGAACGAGTAACCTGGAGGCACCTATAGTTAGTTTGTCGGGAGCGCATTCTGTATGTCCAATTTCTTGAATATCATCCTGTTTGTAACCTCATATAAACATTCCAGGCGGAAATTCTGAGCTGCAGGTTCGATCCGTCTGGTCAGAACATTGCTGCATGTTCGAGTGACCGAGGAATATGTAAGTGCCTTCTATGTAGCCTATTGCTGTTGAGAATCGAAGTTGAACTTTGCCTGCAGCTTTATGGAGAACCTATCCACCCAACACCAACTACGCCCTCCTCTCCAGCTACGCCAAAGCACCCATTCTTGACCTCCAGTGGTCACTATACTCCCAGCTTCTCTACAGCGTCTCAGCAGACCATACTTTCACCATAACCGATGTTACTACAGGTGAAAAGCTCAGAAGAATACGCGCGCACCGCGAAATCATCAACAGTATCGATAGGACTATGGGAGGTGGTGCGGGGATTGAGCTTGTAGCGACAGGCTCTGACGATGGCACCGTGAAGGTCTGGGAGGGGGGNAGACGAAGCTCAAAAGCACCCAGTCGCCACTTTGGAGATTGGGTGTCCGGTCACGGCCGTATGTTGGAGCGCTGACGGTAACAACATCTACGTCGGTGCGATTGACAATGAGATTCATGTAGGCGTCTATTCTCCTTGGTTGTTTTGCATCTAGCTCTGACGTGTTCTTCCATCGCATCTTGTGTTACGATGATCAACAGGTCTATGACTTGAGAAAGCAAGAGGAGGTTTATTCGTTGACGGGCCATACGGACACCCCAACCTCAATTTCACTGTCGCCTGATGGGAATTATATCTTGTCGCCCTCGCTCTCTTCCCAGACCCTCATTCACGACGTTCGGCCATTCTCTTCATCTGCAAACCGGATACACCGCACCCTTCACGGTGCTCCCGCTGGTTTCGAAAATACCCTCCTTCGTGGGGCATGGAGTAAAGAAGACGGTGGACGGCGCGTGGCTGTCGGCGGTGCCGATAGAATGGTCTGCATCTGGGAAGTCGAGAGCTCGAAACTCTTGTACAAAGTGAGTACTGCTTTTGTTCATATCGCGTCCCACTTGCTAATGTGCTGGTTGCCAGCTCCCTGGACACAAGGGCACTGTGACCTCAGTCGACTTCCATCCAAAAGAACCTATCAGTGAGCCTCTCCATATAGGACTCCTTCTGGGCAATTCTGATTTTTTTTCTGCTTGATCTAGTTCTTACCGGTAGCAAAGATGGCACGATGCTTCTCGGAGAGATTGAGCCAGCTCATGCTGTGTAACATATTGTATGCTAATATACCGGCTGCCTCAATTCTTGCTCTCTTTCCCCCGATAACTGAACTGAGGGACTGGATTTCTCGACGTGATATCAATCTTGAACATCGATTACTATTATGAGGGTGGGCAGTGCGTCTGTTTGAATCCGTGATTCAGCTTGTCGTGTGCTGGTTCGCGGGACTTGAACATAATTTCATCGAGCTCACCCTGGAGACGCATTGGCCGCCATTGGGACCTAGTGCTGGCACCCTATGTTCGAAGGTGTGCTTGCCTCCGGTCACTAGTGCTTGCTGGGTCGCCGATGTTCGAGCTCGAGCACAGTATAGCATTCCGGGGCCAATCGTAATAGTACAGATTCACTAATGAGTACATGACAACTTCGATAACACATTCAGATGGAAGCAATGCCAACCCTGTCGATATCCTCGAGCTCACGCCGAAGACACAGCAACACACTTTCTTCCGCTTCGATCTCCTTTTCCAGCCTTTTGCGCAATCTCTTTCCTGCAGTAGTCTTAGACAGTGTGTTCGTCTCGAAAATTTCGCGTTGCGCTTGAGGGATAACATGTGTGTTTTCCGCGACCGCCTCTTGCAACACGGTCAAAGGATGACTGATTCCCGCTTGCTTCGCCATTTCTGGGCCAGAGAACACCCCGAACCTCTTGAACTTGGCCTTGCCGTTGACAAGAGGTTTGAAGTCCATCTCTTGCGTCTTGAGTCGCTGCTCATGTGCTTCATGGCGCTGGAGCGGGGATATACGCGCTGCGAGGCTTGACATATGTGCCACTTTGTTGGTCCCAACCTTTTCTCCATCGTTCCAGGAGGTTGTCAAAACGACGACATTCTTGAGCATCTCCTCGCCGGTTAGATCTTTGATGAGATCGAGGTTCAGCTTGTCGAGATCCGAGGACGGGCTAGAGATGTCGTAGCACCAAATCAAGGAGGCAAGTTCTCGCCCCTCCCGATATCTGTATCGCACGGCGCCGAGCTTGAGAACCTTCCATCATGTATTTACGATTGATACGTTACTCACTGAGTATCTAGCCAGGCCGCCAGTTCCTTCAACGTCGCTGCCTGGTTGTGGATGTCGATGTCCTCGAATGCGGGAAGATCCACGAGAGTGCATTCGAATTGAGACCCATTTGTATCTGGAATGGTGATATTGTATTCCTTGATAAGCGACGATTCCGACTCTGAGGAAGGTTTGAGATTTGGATCGCCCAGATCCTCAAACAATTTCTGAATGAACTAGAAAAAAAATCAGTCCCAGTCACCTGGAGGGGTCAAGGAGCCTGACGGTCCACATACAGTAGCTTTCCCATTACGCCTCGAACCAATTATGCTAAGAAACAAGTAATTAATTATCGTCTGTATCCAAGTCTATGAGCTTTACTCACCCGATCATGAAAGTAGGGGTCGCTGNCTTCTTTCCTAGGAAAAGTTGGATTTTCTGTGTCCAGGTCTGCGAGTTTTACTCACCCGATCGTGAAAGGAAGAGTCGTTCCTTCTTTCCTCAGAATAGTTGGAATATTAATAAAATCCCAAAACGCCCCAACGGACGGGGGAACCAACTTTACGCCCCTCTCAATGCCGTGTGGTATTCCTGCCTGTTCCATGAAAGAGAGGTCTGCGTATTGTGTTGGGATAAACAATCGAAAGCAACCCCGTTCAAAGTCCATATCCCCCGACACAGCCAGCTCGACAGCTTCCCCCCCCTTCAGATCCGNTAGCCGATTGTTAGAGAGCGGCCGGCTGGGAGAGGAGTCGGGACAGTAGCTGAGCTTCTTGTTTCAGCTATGGGCTTAAAGAGAGTCCCTGGAAGATTGGAGCAGACGCAGGATGATGATGCATGAGAATTGGGGTTCTGGAAAGAACAATAAACCAAGAGGAACGTACCTACGCTGAAATCCGAGCTATTGAAGTAGAATAGATACGGAAACACGTCGAATTTGGTCGTGTTGGTGATTTCGAACCCATAGAGACTACCTTCGCTCTCTCTTTCGACGATTAATTCGACAGTGCTACCGTCAGTAGGCAGGATCACTTCTTTGTCCCGCTTGTACCCATCACCATCGTCCGTTTCCTTCAAGGTAAACATGGCAATCTTGACTTGGGAGGCAAGTGGGGCTTGAACCTCCTTAGTAGCTCCGACACGCGGATTGCTCCTGCCGACACGATCGCGGTGATAGAAATAGTGAGAGAGATGCCGCAGGGCTTCGTAGAGGTCGTCGGCCTCGGGGAGTATGGTGTACCTGATCTCTTGGTCCTGCTCGGTGGGGGTTAAATTTTTGAACCCGATTTTGACTATCTGATCCTCCTCCAGATAATAAGTGAGACCCACGCTGGCCTGCGCTTCGTTGGCGAGAGTGTCAATTTTGAGAGGCGGCCGGTGTTTGGTTTCGTCAAACATGGTTTTGAAGCACTCCATTTTCTGTATCGCTTCCGGGACGTGGACTCGGAGTACACGCTGGGGGTTGTCAAGAATCTGGGCGAAGAAGCTTGGCGGTGTGGTGTGTGTGTGTAGTGATTTTCGATTCGGGAGGATTGCACCATTGACATTGTTGGCTATCGAACGAAAGGCATAAACCATATCGACAGTAACAACCGTCGCGTGCGGTTTTTGTCTTCGTAGGTCATCCTCCGATTTCCAGATCCCAAATTTACACCCTTTCTGGATACCGTGGAAAGCCCCGGCCTCAACGGTGAACTTTGAAGATTTCCAGAACGCTGGGTAAACAAGGGTAGAGTTGGAGACCTTTCCACTAAAGAGGAGCCTGGATCGGTGATACCCTTCACACTGAGGCGTTTGGCTAGGTGCCGTTCATCAGAATGCTACATCAAAAGAAAAGAACGAAAAAGACAGACTTCTTTAGATCGATAGACTTTACTAAGTCCATGTTGGTTGTCTTTGTCATATCGACACCTTCGAACGCATCGAGCAAAGCCCTCGTAAACAGTCCAGAATGTCGATCTTCGTAAGCCGTTTCATACGAAGCACAAGCAGCCAACAGAACATGCGATCGACACCCAGCGTCCCGGAAACGATCGTGGACTCCGATTCCACGAGCGCCTCGGGTCATAATGTCCTCATCTAGGTTGTCAGGAATGATTCCTTTGTACGGGACTCCTCTGGCCTTGAGGCCAGATCGTGTACCGGATCCGGAATGGCAGCAATCGAGGATGACCGTCTGCATGAGTGTGAGCATGATGCTTCGAATCCGTGAAAGATCGATGCGTACGATGTTGTTTCCTTTTTCCCGAGAAATCTCGGAGAGCAAAAATCCTAAGGTACGGTCTGGTATTCCTTGGATAACGCGACCGGTGGAGTCTTTGCGACCATAGTCGTGAGGTAAGATCATCTGGATCTTGGGTTTATCCCAATTCCACTTCTTTGGCGCATCTGCTTCACTCCCGTGGCCTGCGTAGTAGATCAGGATGGGGTCACCACGCTGGATCCTTTTATCTTTGGATAATTTTCCAAGTGAATTGATGATGACGTCCCTTGTCGCGTTTTCATTCTGGAGAACTCGGATCTGTGACTCTGGGACAGCCAATTTCGCGAGCCAATCCTTGATGTTGTTCGAATCGGCAAAAGCCTTCTTCAACGGGCCTGATTCAACCGTCGAGTCATAGGCATCGATGCCAATGACGAGCGCAAAAATGTTTGGTTTAAACCTGTCCAGAGACACAATGAGCCGGAGGAGAAAGATTGATCGAGAGATGGAATATGACATGGGTCATCAGAGTATACCAGCAGAGTTGTTGCTCACCCTGTAGACATACTAGATCGAACAATCAGTGTGACAGATAATCGACGGATGAGGGCAAAGGAGAAGGATATATAGACGCCTAAGCTTGAATGAGGACATACCCTTTCGGGGTGGGTCTTGTCAATGGAAATGAATTCCCACTTCTGAAATAATACGCCCGGGTTGGAGTTTCAATTCGATCACTGAATCAAGGCTGATTCTAGGCGGCAGGGAGACGCTGTGCTCACCTCTGTTGGTCTAGAGCTTATTGTCAAGACGATTAAGCAGCCGTTACCTCTTCCTCGAAAATAATCGATTGGGAATCACTACCGGACAACGTCAGCTGAAGCCACTGCCCTGAGATAACAAACCACGCACCGGCTAAGTGGCTTGCCACTCAGGAATGTGATTCCTTTGAATTTCGGAAGACTTGCGTCTATTTCATTATACCTCGCTATCGAGATGTACAGTCTTGCTCAAAATCGGGAGAAGACCGTGTACTTCCGAGGACAATGTTCGCCGGGATCTGTGAACGCCAGTCACTAGCTATTAGAAGCTATAAAAAACGGCAAAGCAGGGATCACCAGAACTGATCGTTAGCTGTGTAGTTATTCCAAGGAGAATGGTTTTTGGCAGATCGATACCCTCGAAGGTTGACCCAAGAAGAGGAGTATCATCTAGATATAATGAGTTAGGTTTGCATTCCTTGCTCACCAACAGATTGAGTTTCATCTGTTGTCGTTAGGCCAGCAACGGAGACTATTTCCGCTCGCCATCGCAGGATAGTCCGACCGTGCAGTTCCAGTCCATATGAGTTTCGCGCGTTGGCAAGTCGTCATTTAGTCGTCATTGGGTTGTGCATTGAAAATCGAAAAAATGGCTCGCGATCAGGATGTGCGGCAGTGGCAGGGAGAAGCAGAGACTCAGCGTGTCACGATGAGGGGATTGGTTGTAAGCTGGAATGCTGGTGAAAAAACCCTCAGCTCGGTAGTGTTGACGATGAGAGCTTGAGGCCCAGGAAGGGATCTGGACATTTCTTGGTCCCTTTTACATCGGGGTCTGTTGACCGTCGAAGACAAGATTCTAGCATATCCAGCGGATTGACTGTGTGGGACTCGGACGTGGGAAATCGCAATCGGACCTTTGCAAACGAAAAGGCTGAGTGGAAGAGGCTTAGATATAATCTGCTAGATGTATGCGTATTTCCTTGGTAATTTTTACGACGGATCAATTCATTTGTTACATCGAGCGGTCGAATTAGAAGCCGTGAATGTCAAAGTGCGATGTGCACCGTGCCATGCATTTACTACAATCTAAACAGCCCAGATGTATAGATACGATATTACGGTGAGAGATACCACGGCCTATAGCAAATTGGGTATCTTGGTCAGTATGTACTGTAGATTTTATTGGTAAGGGAGGAGGTTTCAGCAAAGGCAATCCCTGGCAAAATGAAGCGGGGCAGGGGACTCACGCTCCCTAGGATTCGGGAAGCATGCCATTGACCGAAAGTGTCAATGCTGCCTATGGAGTTCCGTGAAGGCATTACCCTGTATGTTATACAGCTTGGCATACTCTCCCTCTTTCTTCATCAACTCATCGTGGCTTCCTGTTTCCTCAATCCTCCTGTCTTTCATGCAGCTATACAAAGCGTTAGGACTGTTGTATATATAAAGGCAAAAAGTACACGACAAGCTTTATCACAGATGCAATATTCACCCAAAAACACTGCCCACCCTTTCAATTGACTCGAGCTCGCCCTGGAGACGCATCAACACACTTCTTTCCTTCTCGATCTCCTCTGTCAGCTTTTCGCGCAACCTTTTCCCTGCAGTAGTCTTCGACAGTGTCTTCGTCTCTGAGGCTTCACGTTGCATTTGCAAGGTACCAGGTGTGTTCCACTTGACTGCCTCTTGTATCACAGCCAAAGGGCCACTGACTCCCGCTTGCTTTGCCATCTCTGGGTCAGAGAACACCCCGAACCTCTTGAACTGGGCCCTCCCGTCGACAAGAGGTTTGAGGGCCATCTCTTGCGTCTTGAGTCGCTGCTCATGTGCTTCATGGCGCTGGAGCGGGGATATACGCGCCGCGAGGCTTGACATATGTGCCACTTTGTTGGTCCCAACCTTTTCTCCATCGTTCCAGGAGGTTGTCAAAACTACGACGTTCTTGAACATCTCCTCGCCGGTCAGATCTTTGATGAGATCGAGGTTCTGCTTGTCGATATCTGAGAACGCGCCAATAGAGATGTCGTAGCACCAAATCAAGGAGACAAGTTCACGCCCCTTCGATCTGTGTCGCGGTGCCGAGCTTGAGAACCTTCCGCCATGTATTTACGATTGATAAGTTACTCACTGATTGTCTAGCCAGGCGCCCAGTTCCTTCAACGTCGCTACCTGGTTGTGGATGTCGGTGTCCTCGAACGCGGGAAGATCCACGAGAGTGCATTCAAATTGAGACACAGTAATAGTGTATTCCTTGATAAGCAATGATTGCGACCCTGAGGAGGGCTCGAGATTTAGATCGCCGAGATCCTCCAACAATTTCTGAATGAACTAAAGAACCAATCAGACCCAGTCACCTGAAGGGGTCAAGATACGACGGTCCACATACAGTAGCTTTCCCATTACGCCTCGAACCAATTATGCTGAGAAAGAACTAATTAATCATTGTCTGTGCCCAGGTCTGAGTTTTACTCACCCGATCGTGAAAGTAGGGATTGTTCTTTCTTTCCTATAGAAACAGTTGGATATTCTGCGTCTAGGTCCGCGAACTTTACTCACCTGATCATGTAAGTAGGAGACGTTCCTTTTTTCCTAAGAATAGTTGGAATAGTAATGCAATCCCAAAACTTCCCAACGGGTCTTGGACGAGTCGTTGCACCCCTCGCAATGCCCTGCGGTATTTGTGCCTGTTCCATGAAAGAGAGGTCCGCGTATTTTGTTGAGATAAACAATCGAAAACAACCTCGTTCGAAGTCCCCATCCGACACAGCCAGGTGGACAGCTTCACTCCCTCCGGATCCATAGCCGATTGTTAGAGAGTCGCCGGCTGCGAGAGGAGTGGCTGATTTACTTGATTCAGCTATGGGTTTATAGAGGGTTCCTGTAACATTAGAGCAGACACAGGATGATGATGCATGAGAATGGGGGCTGGAGAGAGCAATGAACCAAGAGCGAACGCACCTACGCTGAAATCCGAGCTATTGAAGTAGAATAGATACGGAAACACGTTGAATTTGGTCATGTTGGTGATCTTGAACCCATAGAGACCACTCTCGTCCTCTCTTTCGACGGTCAATTCGACGGAACTACCGTCAGTAGGCAGGATCACTTCTTTGTCCAGCTCGTACCCCTCATCGTCCTCCGTTACCTTCAAGGCAAACATGGCAATTTTGATCTGGGAGGCAAACGAAACTTGAACCTCCTGTGTAGCTCCGATACGCGGATTCCTAGTGTCGACACGATCGCGGTGATAGAAATAGTGAGAGAAGTGCCGCAGGGCGTCGTAAAGGTCGTCGGCCTTGGGGGGTATGGTGTACCTGATCTCTTGGTCCTGCTCATGAAGGGTCAAGTTTTTGAACCCGATTTCATGGTTCTCYTTCRAATNAAGNGAGACCCACACTGGCCTGCGCTTCGTTGGCGAAAGTGTCAATTTTGAGGGGCGGCCTGTTTTTGKTYTCGTCAAACAGGRTTTCGAAGCACTCCATTCTCTKTATCRCATCCGGGACGTGGACTCGGAGCTCACGCTGGGGGTTGTCAAGAATCTGGGCRAAGAAGCTTGGCGACGTGGTGCGTGTGTCTGGKGCYTYTTGAATCGGGACYYGGAGAATCGTACTATTGGCATTKTCGGCTATCGAAYGAAAKTYAWRAACCGTATCGACAGYAACAAYCGTCGCGTGCGGTTTTTGTCTTCGTAKGTCWTCCTCCGATTTCCARATYCCAAATTTACACCCTTTCTGGATACCKTGGAAAGYCCCGACCTYAACGGTGAAYTYTGAAGATTTCCAGAACGCTGGGTAAACAAGGGTARAGTTGGAGACCTTTCCACTGAAGAGGAGCCTGGATCGRTGRTRCCCTTCACACTGAGGCGTTTGGCTACGTGCTCATCATCAGAATGCTACATCAAAAGACAAGAACGAAAAAAGACANNNNGACTTCTTTAGATCGATAGACTTTAGTAAGTCCACGTTGGTTGTCTTKGTCATATCGACACSTTCGAACGCATCGAGCAAAGCCCTCGTAAACAGTCCAGAATRTCGATCTTCGTRAGCTGTCYCATCCGAAGCACAAGCAGCCAACAGAACATGCGATCKACATCCAGCGYTCCGGAAACGATCATGGACTCCAATTCCACGAGCACCCCGGGTCATAATGTCYTCATCTAGGTTTTCAGGAATGATTCCTTTGTACGGGACTCTTCTGGCCTTGAGGTCAGATCGTGTACCGGATCCGGAGTGGCAGCAATCGAGGATCACCGTCTGCATGAGCGTAAGCATGATGTACAGAATCCGTGAAAGATCGATGCGTACGATGTTGTTTCCTTTTCCCCAGGCAATTCCGGAGAGTAAAAACCCTAAGGTACGGTCTGGTATTCCTTGGATAACGCGACCGGTGGAGTCTTTGCGACCGTAGTCGTGAGGTAAGATCATCTGGATCTTGGGTGTATCCCAGTTCCACTTCTTTGGCGCATCTGCTTCACTTCCGTGGCCTGCGTAGTAGATCAGGATGGGGTCACCACTCTCGATCCTTGTATCKTTGGATAGTTCTTCCAGTGCTTCGATAATGGCGCCCCTCGTCGCATTTTCATTCTGGAGAACTCGGATCTGTGACTCTGAAACACCCAATCTCGCGAGCCAATCCTTGATGTTGTTCGAATCGGCAAAAGCCCTTTTCAATGGGCCCGATTCAACCGTCGAGTCATAGGCATCGATGCCAATGATRAGCGCAAAAATGTTYGGTTTAAACCTGTCCAGAGAGACAATGAGCCGGAGAAAGATTGATTGAGAGACGGAATATGACACGGGTCGTCAGAGTATACCAGCAGAGTTGTTGCTCACCCTGTAGACATAGATCGAACAATCAGTGCGACAGATAGTCGACGGATAAGGACAAAGGAGAAGGATATCTAGACGCCTAAGCTTGAATGACATACCCTTTTCGGGGTGAATCTTGAGTTCCCACTTATCGGATAATACATGCGAGGCGACGGATTGGAACAAAGCGCCCGAGTTGGAGCTTCAATTCRATCACTGAATCAAGGCGGATTCTAGGCGGCAGGGACACTCTGTGCTCACCTCTGTTRGTCTAGAGCTTATTGTCAAGGCGATTAAGCAGCCGTTACYTCTTCCTCGAAAATAATCGATTGGGAATCACTACCGGACATTATCRACTGAAGCCACTCCCTGGGACAACGAACTACGTACCTGTTAAGTGGCTTGCCGCTCAGGAATGTGATTCCTTTGAACTTCGGAAGACTTGCGCCTGTTTCATTATACCTCGCTATCGAGATGTACAATCCTGCTCAAAATCGAGAGAAGGCCGTGTACTTTCGAGGGAATGTCCGCCGGGATATGTGAACGCCAATTACTAGGTAKATTAGAAGCTATAAAAAAAAACGGCAAAGCAAAGATCACCAGRACTGATCGTTAGCTCGTTAGCTGTGCAGTCATTCCAAAGAGAATGGTGTTTGGCAGGTCGATCCTCTCAAAKTTTGACCCAAGAAAAGGAGTATCATCTAGATATAATGAGTTAGGTTTGCGTTCCTTGCTCACCAACAGGTTGAGTTTCATCTGCTGTCGTTAGGCCAGCAACAGAGACGATTTCCGCTCGCCATCGCAGGATAGTCTGAGAGTGCAGTTCCARTGGGTATGTTATGAGTTTCACGCGGTGACAAGTGGAGATTTGGTCGTCATTGGGTTGTGCATTGAAAATCGAAAAAAAATTCCTCGCAATCAGGATGGGCAGCAGTGGTAGGGAGAAGCAGAGACTCAGCGTGTTACGACAGACTCTGGCGATGAGGGGATCAGCTGTATGCTGGAATGCTGGTAGAAAAAACTTTGGTTCGGTCGTGTTGACGATGAGACCTTGAGGCCAGGCAAGGGATCTGGACATTCCTTGGTCCCTTTCACATTGGGGTCTGTTGACCGTCAAAGACAAGATTCTAGCATATCCAGTGACTGTGTGGGACTCGGACGTGGGAAATCGCAATCGAACCCCTGCAAACGAAAAAGCTGAGTGGAAGAGGCTGAGATATAGTCTGCTAGATACATGCTTGGTATTTCTTACGGATCAATTCATTTGTCACATCGAGCGGCCGAATCAGAAGCCGTGAATGTCAAAGTGCGATGTGCACCGTACCATGCATTTACTACAATCTAAACAGCCCAAATGCATAKATACGATATTACGGTGAGAGATACCACGGCCTATAGCAAATTGAGTATCTTGGTCAGTATGTGCTGTAGATGTCATTGGCAAGGGAGGAGGTTTCAGCAAAGGCNATCCCCRGCAAAATGATGTGGGGCANGGGACTCACGCCCCCTAGGATTCGGGAAGCATGCCATTGACCGAAAGTGTTAATGCTCCCTATGCGGTTCCGTAAAGGCATTGGCCTGTATGTTATACAGTTTGACATACTCTCCCTCTTTCTTCATCAGCTCATCGTGGTTTCCTGTTTCCTCAATCCTCCCGTCTTTCATGCAGCTAAACAAAGCTTTAGGATCGTCGCACATATAAGGGCAGGAAAGCCACTCACATAATCATATCAGCATACTTCGTGAGGTGACCAAACCGATGAGTGACAAACACCATGGTTTTGCCCTCTCGAGCCTCTAACAGTCGGTTGAACAGTTGAAGTTCGCCTTCTGCGTCAAGCGCGGAGCTAGGCTCATCGACTGCGATGAACTTGACTTTCCCAGAGCTCAAGCGCATGAAAGACCGTGCTCTATTTTATTTCTCCGACCGTTAGTTTAGAGAACGCACTGATAAAATAGGTGAGACTCACGCAACCAAGCGCTGGGTTTCCCCTCCGGATATCTTCGTCTCYTTTGGTAGTTTATCYACCTSCTTCCACAGTGGATGATCTRTGTTGCCCTGAAGATTCGTCGAAGCTATYGCGCGTCCAGGGTCCAAAACTGTGTTATAGGCCGTGTCGAGTTTCGAAATGAACCCCGCAGCACCCCCTTGCTCGGCGGCCTTCTCGATCATCTCCATGTCACCTGCCGAATCTAAGCATCCCAGACCGATATTTTCAGCGAACGATAAAGGGTAGATGCTGTTGTCTTGGCTGAGGAGCGTCGAAGCCCGACGAAGGTCAGCCAGATCGTAATCCTCTGCTGGACGACTGTCGATAAGGAAGTCTCCCGARGTGGGCGCAAAGAGCCGCGAGAGTATGCGAACAATAGTGGATTTCCCACTACCGTTACTGCCTACGAGGACGACGACGGAGCCACCTGGTATTTTGAGGTTGATACTATCCAGAGCGTTGGTGGTCTTCTTGCTTCCAGGGTACGAGAATGAAAGATTCCTGGTAGTGACACAGTCAGATGGGATGGAAAGGTGGATAATATGGTGTGTACCTCAGCTCAAAGGACATTCCTTCGCTCGCCGTCTTTTCCGACGGAGGATAGTGCGCTTGGCCTCCATCAATTTTGTTCTGAATCTTTGAGGCAGAATACACCCCTTTGATTACATTCAGGCTTTTCCCGAAACTGTCGCTTGCATAAAGAAGACTTGCGAAGGAGATCCTTATGGTGGAAGATAATGATTGCATGACTGCGATATTTGCAAGGGAGAAGCGAGAGGGGAAGAATGCCGCATTGAAGCCACAATATGCCTGGACAAGTTCAACCACATTAATAATGAGAATTGAATTGAAGGTTCGGCGCGTTACTCACCATAGGCAGATCTGCCAGAGTTGTCCCTATAATTCGTGTCAGGAGAGGTCTGAACGCACGGTTCCCTCCGAACTGGATGAACGGATGCACATCCGAGACATCGCCAAGTTTCTCCCGTGCAACTTTGTACTCTGCGAAAGAGTTAGCCAAACTGTATAGCACTCGATAATGATTGATTCGTTCTACCCACGTTCCATAATCCAAGCCCCCAAATTATTGCTCAGTATGTCTTCCCGGAACTTCCCACTCGCGAGGGTTTGCAGCGCTTTAATGCGAATATAAGCATCATTATTCACGTAGGCGTAGCAAACTGTATCACGTTGGGTCAATGTAAGGGAGAATAGAAATTAATGAGGACGTGCCCTTTTGCCAGAGACGTCGATAAACGAGTTGAGAGTAGAGCGGGCTCAGGAAACAGACGAGCACGAAGCTCAAGCCACCGGTGTTTCGAGCTTGACTGTAGACGACAAAGATCTGACTGAGTAACTCGATGACACTCGAGGAGTAGTCCAGAATGTCCTCGAAGGCATTCCAGGCATCGTCACCGGACAATTCGATCTTATTCTCTGCATCTGAAAGGAAACGTACGTCAGTTTCTGGGAGATGACTACACCGGAAAATCGCAGGCACTCAGTGACGCTGGGATGTCCATCCGCAGGCGAGCTTCCATTAAGTGTAGGTCAAAGTGGGACTTGATCTGACTCCGAAGTCGAGTCAACAATTTACTGCTAAAGGACAGAATGTAACATTAGAGACGCCCAGGACAGTTAAGGAGAAGGACGGCCTACCTCACCCAGGCCATGTAGGCAGCTAACGATGAGCAGAGCAAACGCAGGCCAAGCGCCCATATAATTTCCTGAATAAAGGGTTGCCTCTTAACGAGACCTAATTCAATCTGCACAGGTCCAGTATGGGCGTCAGCACGAATTAAACTTGCTGCAGAAGAAGCTACGAACCGCGCGCAAAATCCTAGCGGACAGATGCATCAACAACGCCTCCTCAAAACCCTGCCAAATACGCAAGCACATGAAGAGCACAAAAAGCCCAGGTGCATTTGCATAGACGTCCGAGAACAAGCGAATCATGTAAGTCGTGGACGTTTGGAACTCCTCGTAGTACTGGCCGAGTCGTATCCTCTTGTTCGATGCGAAGACAAGTCGCCAAACGCCAAGTTGCTGGCTCTCTATAACCACGTTATCAAACTTGCTGGGCTCGGAGGGACCATCTTTCTTCTCGCAAGCTACGGTCATATGAGTATGTTCGATATGAGGGTGAACTCGCGTCCTCCTCAGGCTGCCTTATATACGACGTAATGCACTGCTTCCTCGAGGCCACTGCTGTCTCTTAGGGTCCCGATTTATCGCACGGAGTTCAATTCACATCACCTGGACCCTCGGGGCGGTCCCTGGCGTACATAATTCTGTGGACAAAAAGCAAAGGTGTTAAGTTCCGGAATTTGAACCAGTGCGGCACTAACACCGAGCACTTACTATGTAACCCAAAAATAACCGAAAAGATACCTAATTAAGGGAAGTATTAAGAGCAATTTATGAGAGAGCACATGTAAGTTTCCGAGGAGAGTGGCTGACTGACCGAACTAAACGGTTGGGCGCTGATCGCAGTTGAACGTTGACTCATGACGTCGGGAGCTCGAGCCATTCAAGCGAACTCAGGACCTGCAACATGGTTTAGAATCAGGTTAGGGTTCGAGTTCTTCATACTCACACTAGAAAAATAAATTTGATTTCTCCAGGAAGATAGCATATTTGCGGTGAATGGAAAATGCCCGCTACTCTAGTAGCGGGTCTTTAGTACCCCCCNTTGCTAGATTATGTAAGAAAGACGTCAGTGTATGGCATTTACCTCTCACGCTATATTTGCCCTCTCATTTGGTATTTTCTCGACTACTTGCGTTCACTCGTGTGCGAGTGCATGTCCCTGCTGCGGGTCAGCAATTGTATGTAGATCTCTCACAGCTCACATCGCAGATCGCGAATCCTGGTTGGATTTTATTCTGACGAGTAAACAAGGTACAACTTGTGGGTGCTTGTAGGTGCCTTTTAGGAAAAAAGACCAGTGTTCCCAACCGCCATTTGGTCATCCGTCCTCAGGCTCCCCTCTCCCGAGCGCGAGCGCAGCTACGAAGCATTAAGAGAGTCTCAGGAACAGCAGGGAAGAGCATATAAAGTAGTGATAAGATCTTCATTCCGATTTTACAAGGTACAACTTATCCAAAGAGTGAGCTCTAGTGTTGGCGACCCGAGTAGCGGGCGTTGCGGCGAAGCCGGCTTTGAGGGTTATGTATCAACGTGATTATTGAGATGGGGTGCGACACACACACACAGAGAGAGAGAGAGCATGCAAGGAAAAGGGAACACTCACAGAACACACACATTTCGAGCAACATCGGCGAATGTATCCTTGGACCTTTCCACACGTTCGGTGCGCTCCTTTAGCAGCGTCTCGATGGACTAAAAGAAGAACCAATGAAAGCTCGCCGAAATATCCATATTCTATTCTTGCGAAAGAAATTTCCAACAGATGCGAAATCTAACCAGGCCTCGGTGCCCAGAAAAATAAAGTATTGCAAGACGCTACAGTCCAAAATTAAAGCTGAGTACATCAACATGTCTATGGACGTTTTCCGGCCTCTGTAAAAGCATTGGCCTGGATGTTATACAGCTTGGCATATTCGCCCTCTTTCTTCATCAACTCATCGTGGCTTCCTGTTTCTTCAATCTTCCCGTCTTTCATACAACTATACAAAGCGTTAGGACCGTTGCGCATGACCAGGTGGAAAAGCCACTCACATAATCATATCGGCATACTTCGTGAGGTGACCAAACCGATGAGTGACAAACACCATGGTTTTGCCCTCTCGAGCTTCTAATAGTCGGTTGAACAGTTGAAGTTCGCCTTCCGCGTCGAGTGCGGAGCTAGGCTCATCGACTGCGATGAACTTGACTTTCCCAGAGCTCAAGCGCATGAACGACCGTGCCCTATTTCATTTCTCGGCCGTCAGTTCAGTGAACGCACTGATAAAATAGGTGAGACTCACGCGACCAAGCGCTGGGTTTCCCCTCCGGATATCTTTGTCTCCTTTGGCAGTTTATCCACCTCCTTCTGAAGTGGATGATCCGCGTTGCCCTGAAGGTTCATCGAAACTATCCCGCATCCAGGGTTCAAAACTGTGCTGTAGGCCGTGTCGAGTTTCGAAATGAACCCCGCAGCACCCCCTTGCTCGGCGGCCTTCTCGATCATCTCCATGTCACCTGCCAAATCTAAGCATCCCAGACCGATATTTTCAGCGAACGATAAAGGGTAGATGCTGTTATCTTGGCTGAGGAGCGTCGAAGCCCGACGAAGGTCGACGAGATCGTAATCCTCTGCTGGACGACCGTCGATAAGGAAGTCTCCCGAAGTGGGCGCAAAGAGTCGCGAGAGTATGCGAACAATAGTGGATTTCCCACTACCGTTACTGCCTACGAGGACGACGACGGAGCCACCTGGTATTTTGAGGTTGATACTATCCAGAGCACCGGTGGTCTTCTTGCTTCCAGGGTACGAGAATGAAAGGTTTCTGGTAGTGACAGTCAGATGGGATTAAGATGGATCATGCGAGTCTGTGTACCTCAGCTCGAAGGCCATCCCTTCGCTCGCCGTCTTTTCCGACGGAGGATAGGGCGTTTGGCCTCCATCGACTTTGTTCTGAATCGTTGAAACAGAATACACCTTCTTAATTGAATCAAGGCTTTTCCTAAATCTTTCGCCTCGATAAAGAAGAATCTCGAGAGAAGTTCTCAAGTTAGAAGATAATGATTGCATAATCGCGATGCTGGCGAGAGAGAAGCGAGAGGGGAAGAATGCAGCATTGAAACCACAATATGCCTGAACAAGTTGATGAGAATTGGATGTGAAGTTCTGCACGTCACTCACCATCGGTAGGTCTGCCAAAACCGTCCCCATAATTCGTTTCAGAGGAGCATTGAGCCCCTCGCCCGTTCCGAACTGGGTAAATGGATGTTCGTCGGAGGCATCACCAATTTTCTCCCGTGCAACTTTGTACTCTACGAAAGAGTTAGCCGAACTGTATGACACTCGATGATGATTGATTTATTCTACGCACGTTCCATAATCCAAGCCCCCAAATCATTGCCCAGTATGTCTTCCCGGAACGTTCCGCTTGCAAGGCTTTTCAACGCTTCAATGCGAAGGTAAGCATCGTTATTCACGTAGGCGTAGCAAACTGTACCACATTGGGTCAATGCAAGGAAAAATAGAAATCAGTGAGGACGTGCCTTTTTGCCAGAGACGTCGACTTGTAAGCTCATAGTAGAGGGGGCTCACGAGACAAACGAGCACGAAGCCCAAGCCACCGGTGAGACGAGCTTGACCGTAGATGACGAAGATCTGACTGAGTAACTCGATGACACTGGTGCAGTACTCTAGAATGTCCTCGAAGGCACCCCAGGCATCATCGCCGGAAATTTCAATCTTATTTTCCGCATCTAAAAGGAAACGTACATCAGTTTCTGGGAGACGAGTCCACCAGAGAATCGGACGCACTCAGTGATGCTGGGATGTCCATCCGCAGGCGAGCTTGCATTAGGTATAGGTCGAAGTGAGACGTAATTTGATTTCGAAGTCGTTTCAGCAACTTATCGCTAAACGGCGGGAATGTAACATTAGAGTCGGAGACACCCAGGACAGTCAGGTGCGAAGACAACCCACCTCACCCAGCCCATGTAGGCGATCAACGCCGCGCAGAGCACACGCAGACCGAGTGCCCATAGAACTTCCTGGACAAAAGGTTGCCCTCGAATGAGACCAGATTCAATCTGCACCAACATATTTATAGTATGAACGTCAGCACAAAGCAAGATTCGCTACAGACAAAAACACGAACCGTACGCAGAATCCTAGTGGTCATGTGCATAAACAACGCCTCCTCGAAGCCCCCCCAGATACGGAAGAGGACGAAGGGTACAAAAAGCCTAGGTGCAGTTGTATAGACGTCCGAGAACAGCCGAATCATGTAGGGCATGGACGTTTGGAACTCCTCGTAGTACCGGCAGGGCCCCATTCTCTTGTTCGAAGCCAAAAGAAGTCGCCAAACGCCAAGCTGGTGGCTCTCGATAACCACATCATCGAACTTGTTGGGTTCGGATGGGCCATCTTTCTTCTCGCTTGCTACGGTCATACCGATATGTTATGAAGGCGAACTCGCATCCTCCTCGAGCTGCCTTTTATCCGATGTAATGCACTGCTTCCTCGAGGCGACTTCCTATCCCTACGGTCCCGATTATCTCATGGGCGCTCAAGTTACATCACCCTCGAGGCAGTCCCTGACGCACACAATTCTGTGGGCAAAGGTGTTAAGCTCCGGAATTTCGAACAATGCGACACCAATACCGAGGACTCACTATGTTGCCTAAATTTAACCGAAATGATACCTAAAAGAGAAGTGTTAAGGAGAGAGAGCGTGTAAGTATCGAAGGAAAGTGGCTGACCCGGACTAGTAGACGGCTGGGCGGTGATCGCAGTCGACTCATTACGTCGGAAAAGAGGGCATTTAAGCGAACTCAGGAACCATTAATATGATTCAGAGCACTGCAACCAAGGACTTAGCGCTTAAGTCAGGCTATTTTCACTTCATTATTACACTTCGTTATTACACTTCGAAGAATGAATTCGATTTCTACGGGGAGATGGTATATTTACAGTGAGTGGAAAAATTATCGACGTGATGATGTAGATGGGATGCGACAGAGAGGGACCGAGCATGCAAGGAGAAAGAGCCAGAAGAAAGAAAAGTGAAGATTAACGGAAACCAGACATTTTAAGCAACGTAGGCGAATGTATCCTTGGACCCTTCCACACGTTCAATGTACTCCTTTTCGAGCAATGTCTCGATTGCCTAAAGAAGAACCGATTTCAGTATCAAAGCCTACCGAAATGTCACCAAATACATGTCACCGAGACTCACCTTCTTGATGTCCGGGATCTTCGGGGCAAAGCGCTGCGAGATCTGAGAGATAACTTCCTGGATCAAGGCCTGGTTCTTCATAGTCTTCCTCGCCTTCATGATACTGAAAAACAATGAGCCAATCGCATAAGAGCAAAGATGCGAAACATACCGGACGATGGTAGCTTGGATAACGTATTTGCGATCTTCGTCAACAGCCTTGAGCACGTCCGACGACTCGGCCTTAACCTCGGCCTTGATAGGCTGGTTCAGATTAACACGGATCTTCTTCGACTTGAAGCCTGAAAAAGAGTCATTCAGCATTAAAATACTATGAATCGAGTCAAAGACATACCTGGGTTAAGATCGTACTGCTCGGACTCTTCGTTGACTAACACCTTTGCCTTGACGAGCACAGCCAACACCTGAGTGAGAATTTCCTTGGAAACTGCTGTCGCCGTAATTAGCTCATCCAACGACATCGTGTCGTTCTTGTTGTACTGCAATAGCACAGCCATCTGGTAAGAACTAGTCATGAGGATGTACTTCTGGTTGGTGTAATTTGTTCGGAGCTCGTTCTTGGAATAGTTCCATAGCCAGGTGAGTTTACGACCTGAGTGCTTCATTTGATAGAAGCGTTGGAATCTGTCGTATGTGGGGACGATCTCTTGAGGAATGACAAAGTCGTGTGTAGGGGGGTTGAGAGGCCAGAAGTTGGTTCCGAGGACCATGACGCTGAAGGTGATGTCGTTGTCGTCCGCATGGGTCTGGGCCATACGCTCCTTGAATGAATCTGTGAGATCCTTACTCAAGCTCATATCTATCGATGCTATCAGTCCCGTATCCATTGGTCAAATCAACCGGAAACGTACCAGTGAACATTCGCTGAAGCTTGTTCGTGTACTCGAAGCCGCAAGCTTCCTTGAGCTTGGAGATCATGCTGGCTTCCGCCTCGTCTGACGCCGAGACGCCGTGAATGAGACGTTTGGACAGCTTGGTGGTGTAGAACGTCTGGAACACATCCTTATCTTCCAAGTACTTGAACAGAATCATCTACAACAACAATCAGTCAGCCGCCACGTCCGAGACAGCGATCGATGAAAGCACGTACCACTCGGTTCAAAGCGGTCTCCAAATCCTCCTCTTCGGCCATCTTGTTGCTCTTCCTCAGCAACATATCGGCGTGCTTGGCGATGAGCTCGGGTGATTTGGTGGAAGAGGTTCCAGTAGCAGCGTTCCTGTTGACGAACTCTCGGCAAGCCTTGTCAAGGGCAGCGGCAAAGCCTGCTTCGCTCTTGAAACTCCTGCTCACAGTCTCTGAGTTCTTGCGATGAACCTCCAGCAGCGCATCAACATAGGCCTTGGCCTCAGAGTCGACATTGACGCCATCCGCACCAACGAGCTTTTCGATGGACGCGAGACCAGCAGCCTTCACATGTCCCTCGAATCTCTTTCGTAGAGGCTCGAGACCCTCGGGTATCCGTGAAAGTAACGCGTACATCCTCTGCAAATCTTCATCCTTATCGAAATCAAGCAGGCTCTGGAAGCTGTCCCACATCAACTCTGCGTGCTCGCGAATCAAGACGTGCTCGCATTTGCTGACGAGCTCCTTGCGAGTCTTGTTATGCAGATATCGCTCAACGCGGTTCTCCTCCTCCCGTAGACGATCCTCTGCCTTCTTGAGGTAATCCGAGACAGAGTGGGCGGCAAGGAATGCCTCCGACTCCGTCTTGTAGTACAACTCAGTGGCAGAAAGGAAAGCGGCTTCGAATTGTTCCTTGTAAATATCAAGGCATTCTTTGTTGGGGTCTGCGTTATCCAGACCGAGGGATACGAAGGAGTCAACGACTTTCTTGATCAGGCCTTGATCGACGACCTCTCCGTTTCTTTGTTGAGTGATCATTTTCAAGACGGCATTGGAAAGCTTCGCGTTGTCCTTCTGGATGTGCATGAAGAAGTGGATCTTCCACTGCGCCAATGCCAGCTGARAAATAAGAGGATGTCGTGATGAGCACAGCTCTTCGATGGCGAGCGCTACTTACTGTGTACACCTGATACACGCCCTTCTTGCCCTCGTCGCGCTCTCGTTTTACCCAATACCGATTGAGGTATGTGAATAGGCGATTGAGGTAGTTTGCGCCTCGTGTATATCGTGACCATTCRTCAGCGTAGTACCGCAGCAGGTCGATGTCTTCGAGGGAATTTGCTTTCTGAAAAGAGGCTGTGTCAGCCATTCAGTACCTCAGGCCACAACGGAAATCATACCTCAATCATGCCCTTGAAATGRGAGATGAAGTACAAGCTCAGCTTGTTGTAAAGGTCAGATCCGACAAGGTTGGCGCCCGCTACAGTGGCACAATGAGCATGAGCGGCACCCTCAGGTTCGTNWGMKGAAAAGCACGTACTTCGGTTGCCATCCAACTTTCCRTGCATCTTCGTCGAYGTGCAATAGTTGTASACTGTMGAATACAGACTCGTGTAACCTTTGAAGGAGAGACCGAGCTCAAAATTGGTCATGATATGCTCGACACCTCTGCTGAGGTATGCCCATGTCTCCTCAAGATCAGCCGTCCGAGGCGGCATATTCGCGAAGTCGATGTCCGTCGTGGACGAGGAAGAGGCCATGGTCGTCGTCGATGGGGAAAATGGTTGGGGAAAAAGGAGGAGGATGGGGGTTCGAGTCAAATTAGTSGACACGCGCCGTGCACCAGGCCTTATAACGGTACCGCCACGCCTCCCACGCACCGCGTTCATACTTGATTGATCAATGTCACAAGCGCCGTTGTCGCAATGGTTACTATTCAAGTTTGAATGTACCATTCGAACAAAGAGGMTAAGTTGACTAGTTGCGTGCACAARATACACGGATAATTTTTCACCAGCGGGGTAGCTACAACCTACATAATCGAGGTCTTGTGCCAGCCTCAGCCTAGTATCAGATCTAAAGTACCTGAGATACACCAGACGAGTCCATCTCTCGAGACACATATTCCACACAAAGACGATGTACATACACAGTAAAGCATTTTGGTCCATCAAGAATCCGAGGCGCTCAGCATCAGCTATTTGGCACCTCCCGCGCAGGACGAGAGCCCAAGTCCTGCCCATCGAAGAGAGGCTCTTGCCTCAACCTCTCCCTAACCCTCATCAACGCCTTCCCGAACTCATTCYTCCCATTCCTATACTCCCCACTCCCCAARATTCCGTCCCCTTCATCCGAGTAAACAAGCAGCCTCGTCCCAGTCGCCAACAAGAAATGCTTCAATTCAAGGCGCTGCCGAAATTTCAACATCATCACCTCTTCCAACTTGCCCAACTTGACCTCCTCCCAATCTGTTCTTCCGAATTGCTTCGYATAMGCATCCACGAACGGCCTCAAATCCCGAAAATCATCTTTCGTCCTGATCTGTTCAGCAAGATGCGGGTACTGCTCGATAAACCGCATAGCCTGGAACAGATGTTCCGCCGTCGGATACTCCAACTCTCCATAGAAAACAGGGAACGGTGCTTGGTTCAAGAGACAATTTGAGGGGTCCCCAGTCTCCAGGTTGAACGAGATAACAGATTCAGAGGGAGAAGCCGGAGAAGACGACGGTGATGGGGAAGACGAGTGCTGCCGTAGTCCCGGGATAGGCAACTCGGACACCCGCTCTGTAGACTCCGAATCCTCTGTAATAGTCACCGGAATCCGTAGCCTTTCAGAAGGAGGTCTGCCTGACGATGCTGCCGATGTTGGGGTCACCGGCTCCGATACTGCCGCCCCNAGTTTGGTCTGCAGGCGCCCGTCGGGCACTGGTTCCGTTACCAGATGCGGGACCAGCAGGAGGAGGAGGAAGACCATCCTGTCCCTGAGGACTCAACAACAACTCCTGAGGTCGGCGCCGTCCTGACGCAGTCGACGGTATCAACTGTCGTCGAGACGGACGCGAAACCGGAGTTCTGGGTGCAGGCTCGGGGGTTCTCTGACGACGACTASCATTTGGCTTGACTTCTGGAGGAGGCATCATATCGCTTTCCGTCACCGAYCTGAACCGCACATGAGGGCTTTGACTTTCAGGCCCGTCTTCAAGTTGAATTTGAACCTGAGGAGGATAGGTGGGGGGAGGGGGAGGGAGGGGGTACGGGGAAACGTATCCAGCGGGTTGGACGACATTAAACGAAGCCATACTGGACCTCCTGCTATACGGGTTGGGATGGGTGTAGAACTGGGAGTTGGGATGGGATTGCGACCATTGTGGTTGGAAAGCGACATTGGGGCGACCGGGGAGAACCCCATTGCGGGTGGAAGCCTGGTCTGGTGCTGGGGCTTCTCTGGGCCTTGGGTTCCTATCAGCGCCAACTCCAACATTGTACATGCTTGGGGTTCGTTTTTTAGAGGCCTTCTGTTCGACCCAACGGTTAACCTGA
The DNA here is from genome assembly GCA_027579435.1 of Candolleomyces eurysporus. Lineage (NCBI taxonomy): Eukaryota > Fungi > Basidiomycota > Agaricomycetes > Agaricales > Psathyrellaceae > Candolleomyces > Candolleomyces eurysporus. The sequence goes on along the minus strand of JANBPK010000721.1, from coordinate 46,774 downwards.
TCCCGAAATCGAGCGTCCATGGGCGAGCCAAAGTTGATAAAGGTGCGCAGGACAACGATTCCGTAGATGAGGCCTACCCCGAGCGCTACGCTGATTCCGATGCGAATTGCCAAGATAACGCGGTTAGAGAACTGGAGAGGCGGATTCTGAGTCTCAACGCGCCAGACAAACGCCATGATGCACACGATGTAGAAGACGAGGGACCTATGTCAGACTGTCGTTCAGCAGACGAATCGATTTTGGGAGGGGAAATTTTGACCAACCAAACGAGCCATACTGAAGGGATTGCCAGAAGAATCCAGACATTCCAGAAGCGATTGGCGTTCTCTTTTTGTGTTTCCTGTTCAAAAGCCAGAAGGGTCAGCAGGCGTTGGAAACAGACAAAAGACAACCTACTTGAGCCCATTGAATCGCTTTGTGGGGCAAGCGCATTGTGTTGAACCGTAGAATGTACATGCATCCAAAGAGCAAGCTCAACAGAGCGCAAATCAATGAATACAAGGCTGAGTAATGAACAATAGGGTCCAAGAAGGCCTCCTCGATCTGAAGAATAGCAACGATGGCGCTAGTATCAGGTGTAAGTAGACAAACTAAGTATCAGGGGCAAGAGAAACTCACGAAAGAAGCAGAACTGATATCAGATTCAAAGTCTTCCACTCCCTAATGACGGTGTCGATAAAGTGCTTCCAAGATTTGGTTAGACGCTTGTACGCAGGGTCACGCTCTCGGAAGGCAAACAAGTCCGGGTGGGTCTTGGCGCCTTCGGTATTCAAGATCATAAGCTTCATCTTCTCAATACTAAGGTTGGCATCTTCAAAGATGGTGGCAACGCGGCTGAAATACAAGCCCGGTAATCCCAGTAGAAAATAGAGATACGCTCGAGCAGGAAAGGACTTGGCAAGTAGATCCAGAATTGATGTACTTTCCCGCGGCCGCTCCAAGGGAGGCACAGAACCTATTGTCGTGCTGGTCGGTTGATGGCCGAATCGTAAAGTTGGGATTGGGTTCGGTTGGGTTGGCTGATGTGGTGATTTGCGACCCTTCCCTTCGTCGAAGCTATAATACGACCTATGAGACGATACAGAGTCCTGGTCCGAGTCGTACGGAGAATAGATCTCAGATTCAGAAAAGGGGAAGGACGTAGGAAGAGGAGTCTGGGTGGAATGGCGGTGACGATGGGGAGGTGCCTGTTCAGGGAAAGGTAAAGCTTCGCGACTTGGGCGATCTTCCTCATAGAACTCTGGAGGCTGATCATCCGAATCAGCGTGTGGGAGCGGCGACGTCCATGCATCCGGAGCGCTGTTGTCCTGGCGTTTTCTTCCTCCATCTTTGACGGAAAGAATGCTTGACCATGAGAGCCGATGCTTCTTGTGAGCAAATGGGTCGATTGCGGTGAAGCGGGGAACTGGGCTATAGACGTTATCTATGTTCTGAATTAGCTGGGTACTCGTGAGGTCCGAAGGTAACGGGACAAACTTGGGGTGACCCAGTCATTCTCGGAACGCGGTATGATAGGCTCCTCATTTGGCATTTGGCGTGCGCTGCTGGACGACGAAGCTCCCCCATTTTCGAGGATAGGTGCAGCRGTGAACTGGTCTTGGGCTACACCGGTGTGGCGACTTGAGGAGGCCTGTGGCATCGAGTGACGCCGTGTYTCCTCATTATAATCTTGTGGAGGAAATGGAGATAGTGGCGTCGGACGTTCGCTATCCACAGGAGAGAAGGCTGAGGGAGGTTGTATARATATCGTTATGGGGCCTTCAGAATAGCTACTTCGAGCGTCGTCCATAGCGTCTACAGCGGCCACCTATTGAGGACTGTTCTGTTTGCACGAAGAGCACTAAACGGACCCACCAATTCAACACGGTCTCYGTYTCGAAATCCTGGAATCTGMTCCAGCAAATGGCAGGGATTTCAGCKAAATCTTGGGCGCTGGGGTCGTAAAAGTCGTYAAAAGGGGTATTGGTCGAGCTGGCGTTGAGAGAAGAAAAGAAAGAGGTGTTAGCGCCCACTCGGAGTCGTCACAGTCCAGGGTTCAAGGAATTTYGAGCGTGCGGGCGCCATCCCCCGATAAATCTCCCTAGACGCCCAATATTGGCCCAGGATTTCGTAAGATCCTTGTTCTCGGCTTTTACGGAAGCCATTGTGGATGATTTGAATCGTSTTGTCTTTGGGCAACGAGGCTTCTGCGGTACGTTATTRTGAGGTTCCTGTTTGAATTGAGTGAAAGCAAGGTGTTGACAGCCTCTATGATYATATGCCATTCTCCTACATAATCCACTTGGTAACGTCGTAGCGTTTGTGGGTGACATATGAAGGTCATTGCAGGTTTTCTGGGYGCAKCAAACCAACGTAGGAAGATGAAAACAAGGAAGATGAGGCGGCGCGACAAGCGACTTSCCTGTGGCRACATTACCTGTACATATNANNNATCCNNNNTNNATTGTCTTTTCTCGGGGGCGCNNAGCTCAGTKRGAAGAGCAGTAGATGCTTGGGGAAGATACGGGAAAAGGCCGGCAAAGACCAGTAGATTTCTGTCGGAGAAGCAGGCAATATGGGTTGGATGAACGCAAGGATGTAACGGTTTCTTTGGGTCCTTCTGNNATATATTGAAYCTCATCTTTCATCGAGGTATAGGTCAATTGGAGGAGCAGTAGACTGGGTGATTCCCGGAGGAGGCGAAGCCAATATNTGNGNT
>JANBPK010000721.1:0-37636 GCA_027579435.1 Candolleomyces eurysporus | reverse complement strand
CNNNTCNTCGCCCCTACCTCTYGCGGCCTTACATACCCTGATTACTGAAAGGCAACGACGCGGTCGGAGAGCCCATCCTCATGGTGACAAACGGCGAAGGCACCATCCCCACCATCTGCATCGTTCCAGGAACAACAACGTTCCCCCCAACGTCAACTGCAGGCTGAAGGAGTGTCGTCGGCGCGCCCATCATGTTCACGTTCATGCTCGTCACAGTATTCGTCGGGGATCCTCCAGCAGCGCTCTCGAAATCCTAATATTTTAAATCAATAAACATAATTTAATAAAACAACACACCAAAGAAAGCGAAAAAAAAAAGAGTGTTGAAATTGGAAGGAGCGGGGGAAAAGTAAGAATAAAGGAGGGATATAATCAGTAGGGTTGTTTAAGCGGTCGAGTGACCATTGACACCCACATCCACTGTCGGATATAATGTCAGTGTGCGTGTTCGACGAAGGACGTGCCATCATTCAAAGGGTCAGCCAGAAATGGGTGGATGCCGTCAGTACTGTCTCGAACAACGGTGGGACGAAAGGGAACGTACCATGTGTGCTAGGCAGCCTGCTCGTATTCAGCCTAGCAGAAGGCGCTTGCCTTAACTGTCTAAAGTCATTATTTGCATATGTCTTGGTAAGTCCGGTCGCCGCAGGGGACCTCAAAAGCGCAGTCGGGGGTGAGATTATCGTTCCAAGGATATCAGGCGTCTTGTTCCCCGCTCTTGGTGTTGAAGGTCTTGGTATAGTCGAGCCGTCTTCCTTAGTATCCCTAGGCTGTAAGAGGCCTTCAATAGCATCTAGTGATAGCTGCATTTGGCGTTCAGAAGGTAGCTCTACAGGACTGGGGGCGAACACTTCGTCTTCATCAATGGTGATTGCAGAGCTGATATCCTCTATCGCGGCGGAAGCTTCGGCGTTGAGGCTGGCGATGACACCGCAAAGACTGTTGAACTCCTCCGCTCTGAGGCCTTGAAGTGTCGAAAGTCGTTTATCCCCCTGCTTCAATGCCCATTCAAAAGTTTTGAGCAAGATGCCAGCCACTTCGGGTTGGATGGACGCTGTGTCTTGAGCGAGAGACGACAACGTTAATCCAAACTGGAGTCGGAGGCGCTCGGAGTCGATGGATTCGGGAGGGAGATTTTCAAGGATAGGTAAGAAGGAATTGAGGATCCCAGGGACCGTCGGATCCAGCTGAGCTACACGAAGAAGGTGGAGGAGAATGATAAACCGCAAATCGGGGTCAAAGCCATCAGCTTTATCCGCCAAAGAGTTGACCAAACGCGTCAGGGAAGGAGAGGTATAACATCTATCCAGAACCATCGTAAGCACACCGATTTGCAAGTGCACCAAATCTTGATCGGCCGCAAGCGCATCATTGTACCAATGCGACACAGTGGATTCGGGTTTGACAATGTCCAGCAGGAAGTTGAGCGAAGCTGATACTTGATATTGCAGGACCAAGCGATAGTCGTCGGGAAGCTGTGGTCGTTCCAAGGTCTGGAGGACTTGCATGACACCCTTCAGTTCCTCCGTCAAAAGCCATTCTCCAACGCCTATGATCCCATTATCCATCCTGACGAGCCGGCGGAACATGTGCAAACGGCTGTCGGCGTCGAGGAGCTTGAAGAACGCCTTTAACTCTCCAAGGGATTTCGGCAATACCGACGTGATCCAATGCGACGGCTCCGACTCTTGATCATCGTCATCGGGGTAAGGCAGGATGTGGTCAACGAGACTGAACACCTGGATGAAATGGTGGACGGGATCATGTTCTCCATAAGAAGACGCATGTGCCAACACCGTCCGTAAAACCACTTGCGCATTAAGCCCGCCCGCCTCGGTGAACGCCGCCGGCCCAGTAAGGACATGCGTGACATCAAGACAAGCCTGCCTCGCCACCTGCGCCGCCGCACTCGCAGCCGAAGTCTGTGCCAAACCTCCATCCGCCGAGTCGCAGCATACAAACAGGTCCGCAACAGCCGCAGCAAAAGTCCTCAACGACATGCTCGTCAACGGATACCCATCCGACAAAACTTCGATCAAGCGCAACAAATCATTTGCGGTGTTGAAGAGGAGCGCCACTTGGACGTGATCCACCCTCGAGACGTTGGATAGTGCAAAATGCTTGCTGACATCGCCCGAAATATCAGACAAGAGGTCAATCAAGTGTCCAACGATCCCGTGTGCGTCTCCCTCCCAGAACTTGTTCAACACRCGCCACTCTCCCTCTTCATCCTCGATCTCTTTTTGGATGATGGCCACCGAGACGCGCAATGTGCGAAGTCGGCGAAGGGAGAATGGCCGCTCGCTGGTGTAGAGAAGTTCTTCRACTGCAGCGGCGAGACCGTCTTCGGCTACCAASGCGTTCTTGCGTAACGCCAAGCGATCCTGTTCGGTAATGACTGACAAGGGCTGCTTCAGGTTTAGCGTCGTGTCGATGAAGGCCTCCTGRAGGCAGGCAGCTGGATCGTCTGCCAACTTKGAAACGATTCGTTCGGCGAAGATGCCAGATTTTCTTGGAGGATCGCTGTCAGCGATAATCCACCCAAGGCGGCGCGTCAGTTGACGAAGTCGGAGGAGGTGGTTGACAATCTAAAGACAGGTCAAGCCGCAGTTAGTGGCGGGGTAAGGAGRAGARGTGATGRGGAACGCACATTATCGTAGCCTTCAATAGACTGCCAGATGTTGATGACACCAAGCGTCCTTTCRCGGCACATATCGTTTGGAAGRCTATCGGCCCACGCCCATACACCCAAAACACAGATGATGCCGACTAATGCACGGACAAAAGTMACAAATTCGCCATGGTTGACTGCATACGAYGGATTCCTAAACAACGGYGGCGGCAGGGTRTCCGTGCCGTCGTCTCGATTGGCCAAAGCAGARTAAAGATCCTCGTTGAGGAGAATACACGAAACCCATATCCCGACCGAGTTTTCCTCGCTGGTGATGTCCTTCAGGAACTTGATGGCCCCAACACAGTCGCCTTTGTTCACAAGGCACTCTTCAAATAGCTGCCAGCCCTCGATTCGGCTGATTAGCCGTTTGGCGGCAGCTTGGGTGTACTGGTCAAATTTGGAGTTCGTCTGTAGTGAGGCGAAGAATTCGAAGAGCTTGTCGTTGCTTGCAATGTGGTTGGCAACGTCGCGATTAGCGCATGCGTGCARGAGGGAGAGAATAATGCTCTCGTCCACCGTGCTCTCGTCAAAGATTGATAGCAGGTCCAACTTGTCCTAATAGCCCTTCAGCTATCCGTATTGGGATAAGACAGAAAGGTGACTCACAAGCAATGTACGCGCCATTTCGGGATGCTGGGGACCCGATATGTTGAGGAGTTTGGCAATATGGTATGCTTGATCATTGCTCTGGAGACCGTTGAGTTCAACGTCTATAGAAGAACGGTTAGGCTTACCTTTGGCCCGATGAAATCCAAAACACGGTCGGCCAACTTTGARAAGGCCTCCGAGTCGGCCGGGATGTCATCCTCAATGGGGCGTCTCATCGAACTGACGACACCTTCAAGGTCGAAATCCGCCTCATTATCCTCAAGGTCCGAGTACAAGTGAGGGAAGTCAGGATCTTCCCAGTCGTCGTCAGCAGGCTTGAGGCAGAACATCAACCGTACGACGAGAGGCAGGGAGACAGGGTCCGAGATAATGGAGAGCAGKTTCTCGGCCAGTTGCTTGGGCTCAGGGGAATTTGCGGGGTCAATGGACTTTGAGAGGGGAAGCGGTTTGACAACTGGGAGGGGTTTCTGCTCATAGCTGTCCACAGGGGCTGGTTCTGAAGCGACTTGACCATAGACTGCAAGGGAGACGACGTCATAATGTCCCTTGACTATCATCAAACGGGTCGCGTACTTGACGGGTGGTTATGAGCTAAAGCTGTCGATTTCGGTTGRGTAACGTACCTCTGGCCCCATATCCACGGTAAAATCCATCTGTCCGCCAGCATAGGCTAAACTAGTGGGTACTAGAGCATTTGCCGCCCGTTTCGCGGCTTGTTCAGTGGGTCCTGTGTACTGCACATGAAAGAATATGTCCAGGACAAATGCCTCTGGCTCCGTTTCGCTGTATGAAGCRCATTTGAGCACACGTCCACCACCTGGACCGCGAAAGCTCTGGGACTCACGACACGACATCTGGAAGTTCCTTGAATGGTTGAGCGCCCTTTGGRAAGACCCTRATCGACGAGATGCGTATGGGYGACGAGAACCTCACYGCACCCAGGTTGGACGCTCCCTGGGGCGAGAGCSTGCACCACTGGAGCAGCTGGGGCATARGGAGGGTGCGTAGAATAAAATAATTTACGGAGGAGACCAAGAGCTGGCCAACCGTGGCGTCGAACAGGGGCACACGACAAAAAAGGCAGGCGGCTCGGCCAAGTCCGATGGCAGCTGTGACCCCGGCAAAGGTCAAAAGCTTGCACCGTGACGGCSAACGGCCTTTTCCTGTCCGCTCCCAATCCCAATACCCCTTTCCCTCCGCCATGGCTCGCACAAGYACAGTCAAACTACCTCCTCTCAACCTCGCAGAGCCTCCWCAGCCAAAGGCCCTGCGCTCAAGAGGTCGCAGCAACAGCATCGTCAAGGTCGAGCATGTAGGAGATCGTGTGGAAGAGGTCCTTGACCGCAATGTTTACATGAACATTAATGCAGATTGGGTTAACGCAAAGGGTGCGTGGCAGGCCGTGGCTTTCGCAGTTTCTGGGCTCAATTCGCTGCGTTAACAGGTGCCTGGCTAATCCATGTCGTGCTCATCCTATGTGGCAAAATCTGCATCGACACCATCCCCGGAATGACCCAGCAGATAAGCTGGACGCTGGTCAATCTCATGTATCTTGCGGTGCGCTATTCCACTACCCATTTCTGCTCCCGAATATCTAGCTAAACCGCTTCGCCGTCCGTCTCTTTCCTTGGCAGGTGTCGTACTTGATGTTCCACTGGGTAACCGGCATCCCCTTCGGAGACAACCTCCACTCAGGCGCCTACGACGAGCTCACCCTCTGGGAACAAATTGACGACGGCGCACAGTACACACCAGCCAAGAAGTGGCTGATTTGTGTGCCCATAACGCTGTACGTGACCGCAGTGGTGCCACTTCCGCTCATCCGAACCCACTGCTAACTCCCGCCTCTTCTTTTCTCTTACTGTGCATTAGCTTCCTCGCTTCAACGCACTACACAAACTACAATCCGTGGCTCTTCGCTATCAATCTAACGACCGTCGTCTTCGTACTAATCCCCAAACTGCCTCAGGTACGTTGCGTCGCATCATCACTATGACGTTGAGAGCCCCTCCGCTTACTTGTTCTTTGTACGTTAACGTTGCATTGCACAGCTGCACCGGCAGAGAGTCAGGTTCATGTCCGACGACTCGACGACTGCATCTGGAATGGCCACCCCGACGACACCGAGCTTCCCCTCTGGTGTGTCGACCCCCCGTGTCGAGATCACCGCTGCCGATTTTACAGAATCACGTTTCAAGTAAATTAAGCCCCCGCCCCTCTGCTGCGATGCGATGGGTTTCTCCCTTTCTCTCCATGGAGGCTGGAGGATCGCAGGTTCTCGGATAATGTGTCCACGTACCGAACGAACCTCCGAGAAAAGGCCACCAACACACCAAACTCACACCGATAATCAATTATTCCCCTCTCTCCTTACCTACCTTACCACGATATCCTCATTGACATACTTCCCCGTTACCGCGTTTGTAATACATAGAAGCAGCGGCGAGTTAGTTGGGTTAAACTATCTCGACTCCATGGTTCTAGTAGTTTCAGTAGTCAGTCAGTCAGTCAGCAGCAGCAGCATATTTGGGAATCAATCGTCATGCTATAAATCCTAGTATAATATACACACTTCTACTTAATCTTCGCTCCGAGTTATTCTTTTTATTCTTCAGTTGGAAATAAGGACTTTTGCTTTTAGTTGGACTCTTCCTGGATTCGCTGGTATTGCTGAAGTCGTAGCCTAATATATCAAGTCAAGCTTCATTCAAGTAGGACTAGCAAAACATTGGACTACTCACAAATTCCTGAGCAACATCAGGATCGTCACTTTCCCAACGGCAGGGACGTATATCGAGGCCTACAAAGCATCATCCAGGTCAGTCATCACTGTCAAACCGAAGCGAATCCCCGTAACACCGCTCACCTTATCCCGGACATCCTTTTCAAAATTCTTATCTGCGGCTACATTCAAACAGATACACCCATCCTTCAGCCACTCCGTCTTAACCTTATACGAAGCGCTCGGCACGGCAGAAACGACTACGTCAGACTGCGCCAACACCTCCTGCAGGGAAAGGTGGCACGGATGTACGACATGCCGGGGGTGGTATCGCTGCTGCACTGAGGTTTTCGTCTCCCCCGAGTCCGCAGCGTTGGTGGCGGTAGTGGTCGTCGCGATCCGCGGGCGTTTGTTATATTCCTGCGTTTTAATCCGATAAGTTAGTAATTCAGTTTATCATACCCCGGGGGTAAAATATAGCCAATACTAGCCAGAAGGAGTTTGGCTCACCTGGATGGAGTCGATATCGACAGAAAAGACCCTCGCTCCGTCGTTAGAAAGCAGCGCAGCAAGGGGCCGTCCTACGACTTCGGACCTGTTTTATCATATTCATTACACAGCGTTATATTAGCGCTCTTACTTCGTTCCTCTGAGCCTCGAATAAAAAACGAAGCCGAGGCCCAGGAATTGGAATTACTACGCACCGATTGATAACAGTAATCGTCTTCCCGTAAGCTCGATCACCATACGGAAGGATTCTGTTGTACACTCCGAGGTATTCAAGGCACTTGACGATAGCAAGGGGCGTGCAAGGGATGATGGACTTGACCATCCCTGGGGGCGGCACCTCGCCGTCGATGGTTGAGGTCTTCTGCCCCGAAGGAGCGGTGACGGTTTCCAGGAGTGATTTCGGGTTCAAGAACCGGATACTAGACGAGAGGGTGAATTGAGTTTCGGGTGACAAGTTTGGAGAGGGGCGATGGAAAGCAATCTTACTTGTGGTAGAGGTTATAGTGGAACTTGAAGTGCAAACCCTCAACGTCCTTCAAGGGTGATACGACCTATCCATCCCTCAAGTTATTATCATCTGGAACTGGGTCTAGCTTCGCAGACGCACCTGGTGCAAATAATGGTCCTGCTGAGGTCCGAAAATCGGGAAATACACCTGCACACATCCGGTCAACCCAAAACTCTTCGAGTAAAAAGATGAAAATGAACACACCATGATCCCATTCACGCTCTCATCCTCATTCGCCTCAATAATTGCCTCCTCGACACCCTCCCCCTCGCCCAACTCGGCCTCGAGCGCAGCACCCGTCTTCTTCAACACAAACTCCACTCCGAGCTCCTCACACTGCCTCCTTGTGAATTCGGCATAAAACTTGCTCGGCTCGGAGGACGTGGACAATATCCCAACGAGCTTGGGCTTCGTTGACGCCTGCGCGAGCATACTCTTCACCTCATCCCGATAGGCCCCCGCTATGGGGTCGGCTTTCAAAAGTATACCTTTGCCTGCGGGGGCAGCGGCAGGAGCTGGGGCGGCCATAGGGTACTAGGACGAGATGACGATGGTAATGGTGAAGGAATATGTATGTCTAGACATCTTCGGGATTTGGAGCGACATGGTCGGTCACGAACGGACACAAAATTTCTTGCGATCGCGCCGCCCGGGAAGGTTTYTGGAAGACTTCCGCCACATATCTTATCTGATCGCTCCTCCTCATTTATCAGAGAACAAAGGCCCATTGACATTGAGGCCGAAACATAATACATGGAAGTGGTAGCCTTGAATGGAGGCATAAGGAAATAAGGGAAGGAGTACATGTACAAGGCTGGCAATAGTCCCGGTATGAAGCAAGAAATGGCACCATGTAAAAATACACGAGATTAATTCGAGTTCCATTTGCGAATCATTAAAAAAAGAGGCATATCATCACCCGGAAGACGATGGCCCAGCGGCGGCGTTCTTCCCGTTCAATTTGGGCAGAGGAGGGACAGGAGGGATGACTCGCGGCTTCTCCCCATCATCATCATAACCATACGTTGAATCGTCGTCGTTAATATCCGAAGGCGCGTTGGATCCCGACACATCACCTTCATCATCCTCATCTTCCATCAGCTGTGCGGCGCGCTGTAGTAGGAAAGACATTCCGGATGCGCTTGAGCCACGAGTTCCATTTCAACAATAATCTCTTTGCTCGACTGACCTTCATGGCTTCCGCTTCGTTCGAGTAGTGCCCTTTCCTCGCACGGACGAATGCAGCGTGTTTCGCGGCGGCTATATAACAGAGAACGAGAAACCCGCATTATCAGTCAATGCACCCTGCCAAGGGGGGGAAACGTGAAATACGCACTCTCTTCGTCCATTTCCTCCTCCACTTCCACTTCATCGGCTCCTGCAGATTCGCCATCGAGATGGATTTCTTTACGAGCCTCATTGGGCAGGTTGAAGCTCGTGCTCCGACTCGATGTGCCCGAGTTGCCTGTGCCAGGCCTTCCAGTACTCGAGATCGACGTCCTCCTCGACGGGGGACCTGACGACGCATCCTGCTGCAGGGGCGTAGGCGAATGCGCAAACTGCGGCGAGTTGGGTTCGCTATGCGACCCGTGCGAGCTGTACCCGCTCGATAGGTTAAGATCCGGGATGTCTGCAGGGGAGAGCGGCGTTGATTGTGGCGGGTGGTTAGGCAAAGATAGACTCCAAGGTGAATGAGCACACGCACCTCCTTCAACTTCATCCGTCAATGGATTATATCTGACAAATGGCGTCTTGGGTTCTGTGATTTTCATCAAACTATCCTTGTTGATCTCTGTGAGAGCCAGGTTCTCTTCGTCCCATTGCAAGCTACTGTTGACCGTAGAGGGGACAATCAATCGCACCGTTGATCAGCATCCAGCCCCAATGACAACAACGAGAGAAAGAGGGAGAGAGATACGTACTGTTGCTGTTGTTGCTGCTGCTGCCCACTCGAAGAATGTGGCGCATTCTTCAAGATCCCCTTTGGCATAGGGTACGAAGCCGACGATGAACGGCGGTGGGGCATATGTGGTTGGTGAGCCGGAGGCCTCTCCTCGACGACAGACATGATCAAGACCGAGAAAATTCGAGAAACAAGAAAACAGGGGAGGATGGAGAGCCAAAACAAATGGCAACGGTGGAAATATGTAGAGGACGACGCAAAGAGGAAGGAAATGGGCCTCTTATAACATATGACGCCCGGAACCTAATTTAGTAGTCGATCACTCTCCAGCCTCCAGGCCCCTGCAATGCCTAGAACACGAGTTTCCAATCCTCGACTCTCACATCCCCCGTCACTAGGGTGGGTCCCTGTCTCATTCTGAATATGAAAAATGCTATCCAATGTGTTACAAAAAAGTCCTTCGCTTGTGTACCAGTGAGACCGTAGTTATGTGCTATGCCCGTCAGAAAACGYCTACACCCCAAATTTACGATTTACATCCCGAGACCCATCARCGCCGTAGTCAACCTCTCCGCAACACTCTCAGGCTCCTGCCTCGCCATCTCAATCATGCTCARCAACTTCTTGATTCCAATCTGCAACTTCGAGTCAAAGTCGCCCTTGTTCGCAGTGAACCCAGCATCCTGCAACATGCGTATAGCACGCTTTCGTTCCTGGTCKGTACCGAACARYTCYACCTCACGCAGAACGTGCTCGAGGGAGACGAGGTCGCTGATAGGTGGAACCCGAAGTTCGGAGTCGAAGCTGTCGCTGAGGCCGAGGTCGGCGAGGATGTTTTTAAGTGAGGACGTTGCGATGACGAGYAGTCGGCGTCCCTTTGGTGGCCTTCGCTTGAGCAACACGAGCAATGTCTGCAGCACACCRTTGGAGAATCGAGCACCCATAGGGGTCCAGTCTGCGGGTGTTTATYAGMAYAAGAGCTTGAGTTTGAGAGTATAAACTCACCGATAAGTCGTTCGATGTTATCCACAACGATAACACTCAGAGGACTCTTATAGCTGTCCGTGAACACCTTGGTAATGGCGTTGATCTTCTGAGGCTCCGAATAACCGAGCATAAAGTCGGGCGAAATGAGCTTGATGAAGGGGTACTGCGACTCCTGTGCAATATACGCTCCCAAAGCAGTCTTCCCGGAACCAGAAGGGCCATGAAGGAGAATRCTGACRAGCGGCGTTCTTGTCGACGTTCGCACTTGCTCCACGAAGAGTTGTCCGGATTTGAGAATTTCCTAGGGCGACAATGAGAACGAGTGTWGGGAAASTRGCTGTAAACATACCTCGATAACGGYATCGTAATGAATGATTCCATTCTGAATAACCTGCTCCAACTCTTCTTCKGACACACCAAACGCAGGATGCACCTCATTCAAGGCCATCTGGAAATCCTGCCTGTTCACTCGCAGGTTCTCCACATCATCCGAAATACCCGCCATCGTTCCGACCTTGACATGCCGATTGAACGCAAAACTCGTAGCACTCTTGACSAGACCGTTGATCTCGGCACCGGAAAAGTTCTTGGTCTGMGCAGCGAGCTCRAACAAGTCGACATCAGGGTCCATGACACCGTTCGTGCGCATCTTGGATGTGTGGATGTTGAGAATCTGGTAGCGGCCTTTTTCGTCRGGGAGGGAGATCTCCATGTGGACTTCGAGACGACCRGGTCGCAGAAGAGCCTCGTCGATCATGTCGAGACGGTTCGTCATACCGATGATCAGGATGTTGTTCAGTTGGTCAACACCGTCCATCTAAAAGGAGCAGAAGATATTAGTGGCAGTCAACARCGATAACCATTGARGGGAAGCACCTTTGAGAGAAGCTGGTTCACAACGGTATCACCGACACCAGTCCCATCATTCCTCGAACCACGCTGCTTGAAGATAGCATCCAGTTCGTCGAAAATGATRATATGCAAACCACTCTCATCACCCTTGTCCTTGTACTCCGCTTCCGCATCGGCAAAGAGTTTACGAATGTTTTCYTCAGAAGCACCAACGTACTTGCTGAGAATTTCAGGACCATTGACGATCTTGGGCTCCCTGGCGTTCAACATCTTGCCAATCTGCCTGGCAATCAAGGTCTTTCCAGTTCCAGGAGGACCATGSAGAATGATACCTATCGCGAGTGTTAATTTAGTCCGCAATCGACGANGGAGGGGGGAAGGATCAACGTACCCTTGACGTGCTGAATACCGAGTTTGTCGACAAGACCGGGAGGGAAGACACGAGACGCGAAGGCACGTCGGAAGATTTCACCAAACTCGGTGTCAAGACCTCCAATACCCATATCCTCGAACTTGAAGTTTGGTGCAATGATAGCATTCGGTGGGGCCTTCTTCGCGCTGGACTTCAACCTCATCGCGCTACCGGGCGCTTTCAGGAAGGTAACGTCCGTCTTCTCCATGAGAATGCCCATGTTGTGGTGGTTGAAGTCGCGTCCTGTGGGCGCACCCCTCCTCTGCTCRTCTGCGAGGTCGAGGACGCTGACGCCCTTGACGGTACCCTTGAGGTTGAACCCGTGGTATTCGAAGGCGATGATTTCTTCAGAGGACATTATGATGCCGCCGTATGCTCGAAGGAAGATCTTGGACATGTCGTCRACATGGAACTCCTCCTTAGCCTCTTTACCCCGCTGCAAGAACTCGACCTCTATATCGATAGATTGGAGGAAGCTAGGTGCAGAGGGGTGGGGAGGTGAAGGGAGGGGCTCTACAGATGCTTCGTCGCCCGATTTCGAGAGACCGATCCACATTCTGTGAACAGCGGATACTCCAATCGTCCCGGGGTAGATGGCGCCCGTAACGTCATGYCTGCAATAAAGAAYTCGATTCGACGTTCTTCAGGAAGCTAGAGAGGATCGATCACTTACCGTACAGTTAAAGCGAATGCCCCGTTGATTAAAACGTGCTGACCTCGCGCAAAGTCCGACGGATGGACGATGATACAGTTGGTCAGTGCAGCTGTATCGTCGGGAGAACCGACCACACCAAACCTAAACAGCAATGGTGATCAAGATTGGCGTTCAGACATCAAAGAGTGACATTCTACAACGTACTTGCCATGTGGGCGCTGCATAGGCTGATCACCATATCGACCGGGCGGTTGTGGAGGCCTAGCTTGTCGTTTCTCGAATAAGGCTTGGGATGGGTCGTTGTAGCCCGATGGGGGAGCGTTGTACTGGGAAGATTGTGCTGTTCTTGATGAAGGTCGTGAAGGAATCCCATAGCCTCCCCCCAAGAGCTCTGAACGCCCTCCTGCAGGTGGGTTAAGCTTCTCGTAGTTGTTGTTGCCGCCTCCAGATCCTCGTCCAAAGAAACTCATGGTAAGCTGGGGTTATGGATTATTCTTGAGATTCTAGTTTATGGCTCTTTATGCAGCTTCTATGCGCAGTCTGGTGTCGTGTCAGGCGTCGTGGAGGTGGTAGCAACGAAAGAGAGGAATGCAGTGCGATATTGCTGAGGCTTAGATCAGCGTGTCTGGTCCAAATCGGGACCCGCCGCAGCTGGGTGTCAGTGGGCTGCCTACAGCCTTCATCACCGGTTACACTCACTCCAAAACGGCGTCGTCGTCGACGTCCGTCGCGTTGTCCAAATGTCTCTATCAGACGCAGCAGTCCCTAGACCCGCAAATACAACTGGCTTGCTAGACGGGTACCCAGATGTTGACGCCCCGTCATGCCAACTTCTTGGCCCCACTGCGCTGGTATGTTGCGCCTCATGTCGTCCTACTACATTCTTGCTCACCCAATTTGTCTTTTAGGTCGTACAGGCCTTGATGGGTGTTTTCGTTATTCTATCTTTGGTGTACAAGAGGCACCGAGAAAAGCCAATGCGGCCATGGAGAATATGGTGCGTTTYAGACATGAGGCCAATGGCACATTCATRGACCGCAGGCTCATTACATTTAGGCTCTTCGATGTTTCAAAACAAGTTTTCGGCCAAATGTTCGTTCATGGCCTCAATGTCCTCATTTCCGGTGTCATTTCCGATGCTACTTCGGGAAATGCTTGCGTTTCATACTTTCTCAATATTCTAATCGACACTACTCTTGGTTCGTCCTCGTCCACGATTACTACCCGTCAACATCTCTGATAATCTTGTTATCAGGTGTCGGTATTATTTATGGCGTCCTTCATGCACTCACCTTCCTATTTTCCGAGAAACTGGGCCTCAAGGGATTCGAATCTGGAGTTTATGGCAACCCGCCGTCTCTCAACTATTGGTGTCGTCAGGCTGCGACATATGTCGTRGCCCTTACAGCAATGAAGCTYGCMGTYATCCTTCTGCTCGTTCTGTTCCCAGGAATYTTCAAGATTGGAGAGTGGTTGCTTAGCTGGACGTGGACTGGGGACGGGGACGCACTGCAAGTYGTCTTGTAAGTTGGTCTCTTGCTTTCAATGACGTCTTCTTGACGTACCATTCTTAGTGTTATGGGAATCTTCCCCATCGCAATGAACGTCCTCCAATTCTGGCTTATCGACTCGATTGTCAAGGCATCCTCAGGACCAGTGGCTCTCGAACCCGACTCMGAGGACACTGCRCACCCTGATCGCGAACCATTATTCAATGCTCCTGATGATGATGAAGACGATGACCACTATCGGCGTGGAGATGTCGAGAACCAGTTGTCCAATCGTCCCTCGCATTCCACCCTTGATTCTGGTCGGGACTCACGCGCCAAGTCGTACACCACCGGAATGACCACTCCAGACGACGACGAGCACAAGTCCATCGACACTTCTGCGAGAGATCAAGCCCATGAACGACACGCATATCCCCCCAGCCTTTCGAGCAGCGTTACATCTTCCTCCTCTTCGTCTTCCAGTCGCATTAAAGAGAGYACCAAGCTCTCCAAGCATCATTCCCTTCGGGAGAAAGCTAGCAACCCCGCATCCCGATCGCATAGYCCTCACTCTTCATTGCGCGGAACGAAAACCCCRGAYCTTCCTGCAACTCACGTGAATCCTATTGTCTCGACGCAGGACGACTGGGCTGCCTCTTGGGATGATGATGGTGACGATGGATGGGAGAGTCGTRTCCCTCCCACTGACCCCAAGGTTCCTGGACATGATCGGGASGGTAGTATTGGAATCCAGCACCAGCAACGACCACGCAGATTATCATGACAATATCTTCATCTTGGCTTCATGTAGGATTTCTGAATTTCGTCAGATATGTACCACACCTACATACACGCTTTAATAATAGGTCTTTCCAAGCTATGTTAWTAYCCGTTTGCGTCATTGCAGTTTCCTAAACGGCGGGATGTTCAGATCAATAGGCCGATCAGTTTGAATAAATTTATTGAACGMCGCCACCGTCACAATGTGCACACAAATTTACCCYCCTTGACCACAACCGCCTCCTTCAGTCCCTCTTGATTAGACTWTAGAGCTCGAGATATCTGCTACCCAAGACCTGGCGTATAAAAATTGCTGAGAAATGTCGTCCGACGCTCAGCCTGGTCCAGCCGACACCGAAGTCAATGGCAACGCGGCCCCCACGTTGGCAACGTTCACCCTAGAGAATATTCTCAGCGAACATCATGACAAAATAGAGACGTCGTCAAGAGCTGAGGGGTGGGATGAAGAGACCGCTGATAAGCCTGTCCTYGAAGGGTATTGTATTGAATGTGAAGGTACGCCCCGTTGTTCGTTCGTGGCGCAGTGCTCCTCTCATCTTCGCCAAACTCGGGACCAGACCAGCCTGCCGACTTGATTTGCGAGACGTGTGCAGACCACTTTTGCGAAGTTTGCTTTGCTGCACAACATAGAAAGGGCTCTAGGAAGACCCATACAACAAAGCCGATCTCGAAGCCAGCAGATGGGACGAACGGCGCGGACTCTAATGCTGAAGAACAAGACGAAGATGGTGACAAGGTACGTTAATACATCTCCTCCAGAGTTTTCCTGCCTCTAATTTTCCCAGATGAAAGTTGACGAAGAGGACGAAGACGCGGAAGGTTCGGATGCAGACGAAGACTGGGAACCCGTCCAAGTGACGCCAGCACCTTCATCTGGAACTCGGCTGCAACCCGGAGTGGGCGACGCTGTGGGCGAATGGTTCCTCGAACGTGCACAATATATCCCCCTCCGGTTGACTATCGGCGAACGCAAGTATCTTCGCCTGCTAGAAGCCACCCTCACTGTCTCCGAATACACCGACAAGATTGACATCATCGGCTTTGGGCTTTCGAAGACGAAGAGGATTGTGCATCAAATTCGAGAGTTGTGTGCAATCATGTCGGGGCTCTTGCTCTCGGCGGACTACAAGCTCGGCCAGGAACTGTTCACGGACAGGGATTTCGAGACAAACGCCGATTTTTACCAGAAAGTCTTTGAATTGGGCCGACGACATAAAATCATGAATCCTGACAAGATGAGAACGACTTACGGCAAGTTGATCTACATTCTTCAGGTGAGTAAGAASACTTCCTATTTACCTTCATTGTTCTGATGCCTYACCTYTAGGATAGTCAAAATCCCGAGGTTAAAGACATGCTCAACTTTACATGCGTTAAGCCAATCAAGACTGTGTACTCTGTTTTGGAAGAGCACGATGCTCTTGACCTCCTCCGGGACGACCTGATCACKGTCGCTACCCAGGAAATATATTCTGAGGGTCGGCTGAGGAGAGAGGTTCAGAAGGATATTAGGAGCAAGGAAAGRGCCATTGAGCAGCTATCATCGCGATATGAACGACGGGGTCTTTCACAAGAGCAAGTCCGACAATGCCTGTATTCCATCGGCGACAACCACGCGTTCCTGCGAGCGAACCGAGATCCTTGCGATAGAATGATCACCTATCTCAAGGAGTTCTTCCATCCTACGCAAGCCAAGGATCCGCTCTCGAGTTTAGCCATTCGAAGTGGGAGGGGAGGTGCCAGGCTGTCGCATGACCACAGCAAACAGTACGCCTACGTCTTGCAGAGTTTGACGTTGTGGAGGGAGATTCTGCATGGTGAGTGTCTGCCTGTCCCGAAAACAATGCTACGTGTTCACCTTGATATCTTAGATATGTTCCACCTCTGGTCGCTTGCCGAGCAGGACCTTCTGTCAGAAAATGTGCCTTACCGACTTCGCGATACCGGCCAAGGCCTGAACCGCGTCCAAGGTGCCCCGAAAACCTCCCGTATGATGCACTCGATTCTCAACAAGGCGCAGAAGAGCGTCGGGTCATGGATCGGGTCAAGTGTTATTCATATGGGTGACCACAACGTCCCCAACGCCCTCCTCTTCATCGACAAGTACACTCAAATTTACCGCATCCTTCTTCCGATTTGCAACACCGTTTCCCAGATTCCTTCCTTGGCGCAGAAACCTGGTATTCGGAAATATATAGACGAAGAGTATGGTTCGCCCGAGAAATTGACCAAGGAAATCTTGGGAGATTTCTTYAGACATGGATTTGATGGCTCYGGRGCGGATAACTTCTTCGATGCCGGCAGTTGTATCGACGGACGGTTGACTAGTGCTTGGAATTGGTGCTCGTCATTGGAGAAGAAGAAGTATTTCCACGTCTTCTTRCTCACTGGTAAGTGCTTCGGYCTCTTYTTRATTGGATGTTTGCTGATGGGATKTGCTAGGCTTTGTTGGATTCGATGGAGAGTGGTAATACTTAGCTCTAAATGCGCGACTAGATGCGCTAGCATTTCTTGACATCCTGTAGAGTGTGTCYCCATGTTTTACCATYTATAGACTGACGTCATTACCTGATCTTGTCAAGTGTCCAAGTGAACCCCAGATCTGATATTCTTCYCAATGCTCTCCACAGGGACTGGCATCTTCAGGCGGCCGATAATTGCTCCAACGCCATATACGTGATGCCTACCCGTCTCTGCTGGGTATCAGACATGAATGTGTTATTTTTGTTCGCCAAGGCCAGTCGACCRCAGCTTCATTCATGCCATCCAGATTGTATTTTTAACGCGGTGCCTGGTATAAATACTGGCACGACCTTTACGGGAGTCCTTTTCTTTTCCCCCGTYYGTTCTCGAGCTATGGTCCCACTCTGTGCGCTGTTTGCTTTTATCGTCTTTTCTCCCCTATCCGCACTAGGACTTCCCACCACCGTTGGAGACCAATTGGGGATCARCGACGACTCTGAGCRATACTCTCTAGGAYTCGGTCTAATTCAGAAGCAAACCCATTTCGTCGGTCCTTGTCGTATGGACAGTATACCGGAGAAGGTTGGAGACCGTCAGGAAAACAATTTTCCTGAGGGAAGCAACAGTGGTTGCCATCAAGCTTGTCGCGACTCCACTCAATCCAGTGCAAGTCTAACGGCTGARGTGCCGTCTTCAACGGTGCCCAGTCTTACAACRCCGACCCCCAAGCCTCTTGGTAGTGGCGTCTCCGRTCCATTCGCATCACAAGAGCCGACAGTCCCAAAATACGGTCAGTGTGGAGGAAATGGGGTACGTAGTTATTTCAATACTGCTATTTAAACGCGCATCTCAATCGTGGTTCATCTAGTGGATCGGGCCGAGTATCTGCGTTCGAGGCAGTACCTGTGTTGAGCGTAACTACTGGTATGTTGCTCTCATCTTCCGCAGCTGAGACCTAATACGGACTTACTGCTCACGATCCCAGGTATTCACAATGTATCTAAGGAGTCGAAACAAAACATTCCATCCATCAACTTTTATGTTCCCGGCTGGTCATTAAGGAAATGGCCTAAAATAACGCTTCCATGTGGGATTCTTGGGGTTGAACGGTCGCATCTCTGCACAGGTTCCYATCTCCCTTCTAGCCATTCTCGCTCTTACTGACAATCTGACAAGCGACGCACCAGCGCTTCCATATAAGGTCATGCCCTTTCTCCATTCATCCTTTTCCCTGCCCATAATGCAGGTCGAACTATCGCCGAATCATCCACGAGATCCTGTCAGAAGGACTATTTTATCTCGTCATCCACCTTCCTGCATGATACGAGATCCCTATATGCAGAACGAATGATCAAAGATGAATATTCGAAGACTGTTTTTCATAACCRCTCAGCAAATATTTGATGCAGGTACNAANNAGTCTGACGCGCCCGAGGTGCTCGGATAAAGCCTGGAACCTATGGAACTGTGATAATTGTTGTAGAAATGGAATTCTCGGAAATATAGCGTCACTCGGGATGGTTWATGCCCACAACTGGCTTGTACTCTTCTATTTTTTCCCAGATTTGACACATCTTCAGCCAAGTGCGTATAAAATCCGAAGTCTCACCATGCATGGTTATATCTCAYAATTRTTTTTGTTGAGCAYAGTATGCTGCGGGTTCCTCCAGYAGAGATCCGACATGGAGGTTACGTCGATGTTGACACACGACTAGCCGTAGTCATGCTGTTTTGTGATAAGTCCTAAACTAGTACGAGCGGAMACTTGACACCAAGGATTGCTACAGTAATAATCTTCTCAGCGCTCGGCCAGATCTTCCTCATGATCAAGACTTCCTTTGATGTCTTGCAGGTGCTTCGCAAGGCTTTAAAAGCACGTTGACCGCAACCAAGGTGCCACTGGGCCCTCTTTTCCCTGCAGTGCGCGCCCTTCTCTCGAACATGCTGCCCTTCCGCAAACTCTTGACGTTGGTCCTCCTCGTTGGCCAGGCCTGGGCCATTCCCAGTGGTGCCGCCCAACGCTACGACTTCAAGGAGTATAAGGTCAAAGAGGCCCTCCTCCGGCCTCCCGTTGGCTGGACGCTTGTTGGCGAAGCGCCCCCGGACCATACCATTTCGCTCCGCGTGGGACTCCCTCAGAGCAATTTCGAAGCCTTGGAGCAACACCTCTTCGAGGTCAGCGACCCGGACCATAGTCGGTATGGCCAGCATTTGTCCAAGGAGGAAGTTGAAGAATTGGTTGCTCCACCTCCTGAGAGCTTGAAGATGGTGAATGCATGGTTGAAGGCTCACGGGTTCAAGGAAATTGAACTTGATCGTTCTCCCGCGAAAGATTGGGTTTCGATTAAGGTGCCAGTCAAGATTGCGGAACAGATGCTCCGAACGGTGAGYCTGTCTTCTCACTGTGCAACTCGYAGAGTCAAGAAGYTCTGATACTGATCWTTATTTTACGTCGACSTTTAWTTCTGACAGAAATATCACATCTGGAAACATGAAGAGTCTGGAGACAAACTGGTTCGGACGACGAGTTACAGTCTCCCAGAGGAGCTTCACGACCACATCGAGGTCATCCAGCCCACCACCATGTTYTCGCGCTTCAACGCTATGAAATCTACCATCCACTGGCCAGAGRCAGAGAAAAAGGCGGCAATCACATACAAACCACCTGCCAGAGCCAGCAACGCGCGTCTCGCAGCCGTGGACCCATCCTGCAGCACTGARATCACCATCTCGTGTCTTCAGCAGCTGTACAACACGGGCGGCTACGTCCAAAAGGCAACCGAGAAGAATTCGATCGGTATCACAGGGTACCTCGAACAGTTTGCGAATTTCGCAGACCTYCGGTTGTTYTATGAAGAACAGGTCCCAGAAGCTGTTAACTCGACCTTTGAGGTCATTCCTGTCAGCGGAGGGCTGAACCCCCAAGCACCTGAAGAGGCCGGGTTCGAGGCAAACCTTGACGTCCAGTTTGCGTTTGGGCTTGCGCATCCAGTTCCTGGAACGTATTGGACTACGGGTGGGAGACCACCTTTCAAACCTGACTTGACGACTCCCGAGAATACGAACGGTGTGTCTCTCTGTTTGACTCRTTGCTGGAGAGGTGCTGACATGTYGACATGTNCNNCTTATTAGAACCCTATGCCGAAGTGAGTCGCATCTCAGAGTTAACACGTCTGGACGAGTCTGACCTGATGGCTAGTGGGTAGACTTCGTCCTGAAGCAAAAGACCGTCCCGTACGTGATCTCGACGAGCTACGGAGAACCCGAACAAACAGGTAAATATATTTCTCTTCAGAATCCCRCTGCGCTGCTCACACYGATACGTGACTCCCAAGTACCCGAGGCGTACGCTAGACGAGTTTGCAACAGTTTCGCCCAATTAAGTGCACGAGGGGTATCCCTCATCTTCGCCTCTGGAGATGGTGGCGTTGGAGACGGATGGGACGACCCAGAAAGGCACCGATGCAGGACTAACGACGGTAGGAATATCACTCGGTTCTTGCCTACCTTCCCGACAACGTGAGTAATGAGATCTTCCCTTATTCTTCATCCTTCAAAAGTTTCTCATCTCTAAATGCCTTCCTTGAACAGGTGCCCATAGTAYGTGAATTAGCTCGAAGTCAAAGTCTCAGAATTAACCAGCTTCGATATTATCAGTGTTACTTCTGTTGGAGGCACAACTAGTGTTCCGGAGATTTCTGTCTTTTTCTCTGGAGGMGGGTTCAGCGACTACGTGANNGNNTGTCTCGTACTGATTGAGCGTGACTTTGCTTTCCTGACGACTTTCTACTCAGTGGCCGAGACCAGCATACCAAGACMGACATATAAAGCAATGGTTYAAGACGATTCCAACGGATCTTTACAAGGATCTYTATAATCCGTAAGYACTTGAACCTAATACTCGCCTGAATATCTGTCTTACCATTCGTGCATCCAGGGCCGGTCGCGTAAGTACACCCCTCCCGAGTTCTCTTCTTCGTGACAGATCTGCCTTATTAAAATATAACATACAGGGCTTCCCTGACGTAGCAGCCCAAGCAACCAACTTCCGGGTCTATGTAGGCGGCGTAGCCTTCCCTATCGGCGGAACCTCTGCCTCCTCACCCGCATTCGCAGCCGTCGTCGCCCTCCTYAACGACGCTCGTCTCGCTAAAGGTCGCAGGCCTCTAGGTTTCTTGAACCCCGTCTTGTAYGCRAAAGGGTACGCCGGGTTGAACGATATTACTGGGGGGCATAGTAACCCTGGGTGTGGGACTACTGGKTTCAATGTGAGTGATATCCAGTCGTTTGTGTTTGGCYTGATAATGGGAKGAGAGCTGATGAAACGGATTGRATTTGGTAGTCGACGGAAGGATGGGATCCAAGTAAGCATGCCTTTTTCAAATAGTGGTTTTTTGRGTGCTAATGACAATCGCCTAGTTACTGGTCTCGGGACTCCGGACTTCCTCAAGCTGAARGAAATATTGACGTAGCAGCACYATATGTCAAGCAAAGYGATTTAGCAAATGTTGTCTTCCATAGTACTACGCAACTCGAGAAAGTTATCATCTGCAGTRTCARAGTTCAAACGTTCAAGANTNNNTAAAGAAACGTCAGRGATTTTGCGATAGATCTAAGCTGAAACYGCCTGTGTCNGGGCGGGCGCACCGCCTGCAAGACGCTTCGCGTTGGCAACGGCCCCCAAAACACTAGCAAGTAGACTTCCGTATCAACAGCCTCTTCTCCAAAAGCTCCCATTKTTCGTGGCCAAAGGYCCGAGAGGCAGCACGTGTGACGAAGAGGCTTTGGGTTTTTTGCGAGAGTTTGTGTACCGAGACGAGGCCAGCGCTGRTGASTGAAAACCAGAAGATGTGTCTTCGRATCTTTCATAGCCTTTGATATTGACTGAAGAGCAACACTAATACAATTACAAACTCATACGAGGACCACGGAAAGTCGTGGTCTAGGACAACACAGATACACTTCGAACCACTAAGAAAATTGAACAGGGTCTAATACCCTACATAGAAACTGCGAAGTTACCAGACGGTATTATCATAGTACCTCATCTCGAGACACGTCGGCCTCCCGAGCTCCACCGTTTGCAACACATTCGAATTAGCCCTATCACAAGGATAAATGGACGCCGCCCGCCCATGGGGCTGATTCATACGAGAAGTCTGGCCGATATACATCGACGAGCGCCTGTAAACCGGATCCGTCGCAGCAGCCCACAACCACGACGAGACGACACCGCGTCCCTGGCCAATGAGGCTGGCGACGGTTTGAGGGACATTATCAGCGAAGAACGGGGACGTCCTCCAGCTCATAATCCCATACATACCACCTGCGAGGACGGGTCGCCAGGGATCGAAAGCCCGAGCCTTGCGCTGGGCCAGAGTAGGCTCGAGAAGCGTGAAGTCCAGGGAGGTGGGCATAAATTCGCAGGCGTTGATAATCCAGAATCCCAACCTGAACCGGCCACCGTGCCCACCAGCGGCTGTGCCGTACCCAGTAGACTGCAAGTCCCGCGGAATCCTAACGACGTCGCAGCAGTTGGATAAGGTAGTAAAGAGGTGGAACGCTCCGTGCGCTTCGGTCAACGCGAGGTGGACGTCGTTGATATACGTATTCGCGCTGCTCCCGTAGATGAAAGGGTAGTGCCAATAGAACTGGGTGTTTTGGAATGCGAAAACGCTTGAGGAGGCGAGGTTTGACCAGAACCCGCGTGCGTTGTAGAGGAATGAGGCTTCGGAGCTGTCGTTGCGGACGATGTATCGGCCCACTTTGATTTCTGGTTTGACCCCGCGAGCTTGGATGGGGGAACTTCGGGCGTCGAGCTCTTCGGAGAGGGATCTGGCGGTGACGTTACCCTGAGGTTCGCCGGGGACGCCGTCGGAGGTGGAATTATCGGGGAAGACGTTGGGGAGAGGTTCGGGGCTCCCAGCACCGATGGGGAAGTAGTGTAAAAGTCGGTTCGCGTTCACGGTTGAAGAGCCGTCCCTGGCCAAATGCGTCTGAGCCAAGACTCGGTAGACCGGTTGAAGGAACGACACGCCCGAATCGTAGAAGCAAACGTCGATCTCATACACGCCGACACCTTCATCTCCGGTCGTCCAAGCAAGCAAGGCTGCTTTGATGGTATCGACGGCTATCTTGGTGCTGTTGGGCTTGATCTCCTGTCCACTTATCTTGGCTGGCTTCCAGAGATACGAAACCGAAACAACCTTATTGTCGGCACCAACACCAAAGGTTGCTTGGCTTCCAGGTCCACAGACGGGGTACAGCACCCCGTTCCTTGCCTTAATGGAGCGCTGGACGAAGCCCTGCGTCAGGTAGGTGGCCTCCTCGGTGGGATCGTTCTGGTCGACGTGCAGGGTCGCACCCCTTAGGGTGGGTCCTTTTACGATGCTGATAGTCGTATCGTCAGCGGGAAAACCAGCAGAGCCAGGCTTGACGAAGGCAAGGGCCTTCCCGACGTCTATGCCAGTTGTCGCTGGAGGGATGGAAGCGTAGTCGCCGTAGATACTGGTCTCTCCAGTCTCCTTGTTGACGAGCCCAGCGAGGACCTCACCGCTGTACGCGGTGATGTTGCTGGCTCCGTCGTTGAAGGTGACGTTGGGAACAACGTTTCCGACGATGGAGTTGAGGAGACTGATTGGTAAGAAGTTGGGCGAACCCAGTCGGAAGACTGGGAGCGAGCCCTCGATGGTGGGTAGTAACTTTGGGTCGAGGTCAACCCATGACCCAGCAACGAGAGTTGCGAGCGAGACGAGAGAAACGAGAAGCATTTGGACCATGGCTAAAGCCAGGAATAAGCGTGCTTGCTAGGAGAACGTGTTAGATCGCTCTAATTTCGATGAACCAAGTAGAAAACCTACTTGAAGATTGAGTTGTGGTGTTCACTGCGGGGCTTCTTTCTGAGGCTGAAAGAAAGGGAGAGTCCTCGTCTGGATTTTATACACCCCTCAGGCGAACCTTGAACGTATCGAGTGGTCGACGGTTGCTAGTACCATCGGGCGATGATGAGTGAGAAACTGTCCACTGGCTCTGCGAGCCTAGGTGGATGCTTTCAATGCAAGAGACACAAATTGNCTGTGAAAAGCCCTTTGAGCACAACTCCGGTGCACCCAAGTCAACGGACTGGCACTTGGTCGGAGATGCCTATCTATGCCATTCAAAAGTCAAACGACGATCACGGAGGACGAACTTGAAGGAGAGTTACCTCGATAAACTCCCACTGTCCTTGTTCCTTTCAAAGAAAAGAGCGGGGACAATGTATTGGTGAGGAACGAGGTACATACCGACACCGACTCAAAACCCTAGTATCGTCCTGTACTGAGGGTGAGCAAGTACTGCAGAATAGGATCGAGGTATTATTCCTTTATCCAGTCAGTCACTTCTCGCCCAATTTTTTGACTTTGGCGCTTTGGTTTCGGCGCTATGCGGAGCTCGGTAGAAGCGCTCGACGAAGTCAGATATTCGACTGCGGAAAAAGGCACAAGCGAGTCAGATGTTCAAGTAGATTGTCCAGTAGGATTTCTTTGGCGAATCCGCTCGATTCCTATTCAGTTCAGCAGTTCAGTCAAGCAGTTGCATGCATATTAATAGTAATGGGAGATGAAATGATGATCCTCCATAGACGGAAGACCGAATGAATATGGTCCCTGACCCCACACTTTGTCTGGGGAAGAATTTTGTAGCAAAAATACTCCTGCAAGATGAGTCTGTCGATCTCGTCAGTCGTACCAGAGAGGAAGGAGCAAGGATACATGTGATACACGATCCTTGTGCTTTGTCCGAGAGCCAGCGGATGCCTGTGAGGAAAGCCAGCCTAGCCATGCGAAGATGCTGAACGGCAGGCGGGTGCGTTGGACGTCAAAGAAACCACGAGACAAGCGTTAGACTGAGCCCAGCGCGCCAGAGAGACGAGTCGACGGAGAGAAAATATATTCTTTAAGATTTCATTCAACTTGGGGACGCGATGTTTGGTCACGACGTGGTGACCAAACATTGCCAGGCGTGGGTTCTACACATCTACCAGTAATTTTACCTTGGATGTATGCACACAACTATTCTTCGACCACCATCCATATCAGAGCACGGTGAGGTGAAAAGGCGACCTCGAGGTGGGTAAGAAAAGTAAGGTACCGAAATTTGGCTGAGAGCACCAGAGTCGGACGGACCCTCCTTAAGTCGAGTCGGGTCCTGGCGCCCCTACTACGATGAATGCGGAGTCCCTCCCTGACCTCTCTGCTCACAATAACAATTGATCAAAATGGTCTGCATGAGATCTAGCAATCCACAGTGAATATGGAATTATGGCCTTTACAGTCATCGACGGATTCTGCATCGTCCGACTCGGATGGCAGCAATGATACAAACCCCCCATAGGAAGTCATCCGAGGGTACTCAGAGAAGCATGATGCTAGCGCTGAGATGTCTGTCAGTACTTTTTCAGCTGTTGGTACCTCTCGTGGGTAGTGTTGAGATACTTGACGGGAAAACGCACAACACCCCGTACAGTATATCCGCGACAGACGGCGGGTAAATGCGCAGCTCTGGCAGATGCTTACGGCGGTGAATTTATTAGTTACTGGCCTCGGAGCTTCAGCTTGCTCACGCTGAAGGAAATGTTGACGTGGAAGCACCATAGCTCAAGCAACTAATTTAACAAGTGTTGCTACCCAGTCCGGAACTTGGGAATGTTATCATCTGCAGCACGGGGTCTCAAGAGCAAAAGAAACGTCGATATTCCCCAAAAATGCAGGGTATTTTACACAGTCGAAGTCGTAGGATTTTGGGAGGAAAGCTAGCCCCATCTAAGCTGAAGCCGCCTGTGCCTGTTGAGCAGGCGCATGGCCTCCAACACGCTTCGCATTCGCAACGACCTCCAAAACACCAGCGAGTCCAGACTTCCACGCCACCAGCCTCTTCTCCAAAAGCTCCCATTGCTCGCGGCCAAAGGTACGRGAGGTAGCGCGCGTGACGAAGAGGCTTTGGGTGTTTTGTGAGAGTTTGCCCCAGACGAGGCCGGCGCGGATGACTGTATATGAGCAAGAGCAGAGGTGTTTTAAAATGGTTTTTCTGGGGGCTTGATAAATTGGCAACGTACCATCGATAACCCACTTCTCGACCTCCGAAACCTCGACTTGGAGAGTTTCAGCGATCTTGGCGTAGGACAACTGTTGGCCGACGTATTGAGAGCTGAGCGAAGCGAGCGCCAGGAGGCGGATTTTTCGTTGCAACTGGGCAAGGTCGAGATCTAAACGATACAAATCAGCCAACGACATCTTCGAAAACACGTATCTCAGATAAAATTACTGTATTTCTCAAGAGCACCACCATGGCTTGACTGCCAAGCGCTGAACTCTGCAAGGCCACCGTTCAGGAACACCTGGAGGAGGGAGAAGAGCTCGTGATCCTTCGCAGCAACGACTGCATCAAGCTTAAAGAGAGAGTCAAAGTCGAAGGTATCAGGTAGACGGAGTGCGTCCGAGATGAGCTGAACAGCAGCAGATTTAGCAGCGTCCGAGCTGGGAGGGAGTTCTTGGACGTAGACCAGGGAGTATTGATATGATTGAACTCTGGAGAGATTAGATAAGGACGCTTGATCTATTGGTATTGACGAAAGAAAACGACATACGGTTGCCCTGCTTTGGCGAATGCATCGACGAGAGACTTCAAGAAGGATGATTTTTCGTCATCTGAGATGTCCCACTCTGAGAGCCACTTTGTGACTTCGGATTTTGAGAGTTGCAGTCCGTCGAGATCGTCATTTGCGGCTGCGAGTTGTAGGAGTGTTGAGTAGACGAGCTTTCGGAGAGGCGAGGTTCGGGGAAGAGAATTAAAGAGGTTGGAAAGGCTGGAAAATCATGATTGAGTTTCTCCTCCCTGGTAGATAGGATGAAAAAACACATACACGCGATATGCGATGGTCGATCGTTCTGCTGAGGACGATGAAACGGTTTGAAGGAGTCCACTCAATAATTCATTGCCCTCTGGCGAAGAGACTGGGAAAAGGGAAAATAGATGAGCGTAGAGAAGGTTGAAAAAGCCCTCGATCTCTATAGAATAAGATCAGTAAATTATGACCTCGAATGAATATCAATACTGGCGCACCTTTTTCCGAGCCATCTCCCAACCCGTTCACCTGTTGCAACACGGATTTGAAAACAGATTTCCGCTTCTCTTGGTCCTCCTCAATGGGTTTCTGGCCTTCCTCAACTTTCAAGGCATCTTGGAACGGGGCGATGAAGGCGGCGCGTTCTTCCTCTGGGTGACTCCGGGCAACATAGTTGGCTAACTCCAAGATCTATTGAAGAGATTATGAGCTACAAAGGGATAAAAGATGGACTGTATGGTAGTGCACCTGCTCCTCAAACGTCCCTTCAGCGAATATTGAGACGGAATCAGTCTGGGAGGCCATTTTGTACGTTCAAATAAATCGACACTCAGATTGCCCTTTTTCTTGTCTGGGAAGCCTTTGACAAACAAGAGCAAAGTCTGCGTACTGAGCAATTACTACTCGCGCCCTTTTCTTGAGCCGCCTTGTCGTCGACCTTCACCTCATCTCGATGAACCCTCAAGGTCGGCCGCTCAAAATGCATATGTCCACCCTGATTACAATGAAACCCGACCTATCTTTTCCTCTTGCACAAGGTCGATGACACACTGATGGTCACCACTCCATATGCCTCCTCGTCGGTTCTCCACCTGACAGCGCCTCCAAATAGCTGTAAAACTGATCGTTACGCCTTTGAACCATGAGAAGAAGCCTTCTGTGAGATCTCTGACGCAATAAATAGCACTACTCGGTGTTGGCAACCAAGAGCCTATTTTTATCCAGCCTTAGAACGGCATTTATGTGTCCCAATACGCGTGGTGCACCGGATATTATGGCACGTATAAAATACCAGTCAGCTAGTTCTGGTACTATTCGAACTGCAGCTTCGGCCCCATTGTCCTCAAGTTGCTCGCGATGCGCCCAGCTTTCGGTGCACTCATCCTCGCGCTTTGCTCTTCCTTGGTCGCGTCGTTGCCCTCAGCGACGCCAGGGTATCGCGTCAAGGAGTCGGTCGCGCCTCCAAGGGGATGGACCAAAGGTGATGAGCCCGCTGCAGATCATGTTATTGTTCTCCGTATAGGTCTGCCGCAACATAACTTCAACGTCCTGGAGCAGCATCTGTTCGAAGTTAGTGATCCGGACCACGCTCGCTATGGGGAATATTTGAGCAAGGAGAAGGTTGAAGAGCTCGTCGCTCCTCACCCCTCCAGTCTCGAGGCGGTGGACAAGTGGCTAGCATCCTATGGACTCGAGGAAGCTGACCTGGCTCGGTCACCGGCCAAGGACTGGGTTACCATTAAGGTCCCCGTGAAGACCGTCGAGAAGATGCTTGATACGGTGAGCATACCTATTTATCTTTGACTAGACTCAATCTAACGTTGTTTTCTTCTGCAGAAATACAACGTCTGGAAGCACACCGCCTCTGGGGATGTCCTCGTTCGAACGACCAGCTACAGCTTGCCCGCCGAACTTTACGACTACATCGATGTCATCCAGCCCACGACCATGTTTGGCAGACTCAGGACGGCCAGGTCCACCATTGTCTGGAATGACGATGAAGACCTTTCCTCTGCAGCACTAGCAAAGGTTGGAACTATCACCGACACGGCGAGCGGGGCAGTCGTAGACGCGACCTGCAACCGAACCATTACGATCAAGTGCTTGCAACAGCTCTATAACGCGGAAGGCTACACACCCTTGGCCACGGTCAAGAACTCGATCGGAATCACTGGGTATTTGGTGAGTCGCTAATCTTAATGCTCAAGGAGACCGAATCTCATCGCCTTTGATATGCTCGTAGGAACAATTCGCCAACATCCAAGACTTGCAGTCCTTCTACGCCGATCAGCGCACTGACGCTCTGAATACCTCCTTCAACTTCGTTTCAGTGAATGGTGGCATCAACGACCAGAACCTCACTCTCTCCGGCGCGGAGGCTGCGTTGGACGTGCAGTTCGCCTTTGGCTTGTCATATCCTGTCAACGTAAGTTTCGCCTCTGGACATGGCTTACTCCTGCATAGCTGACCATCCATTATCCCGACAGAGCACGTTCTGGTCCACCGCAGGACGACCCCCGTTCAACCCAGATGACAGGACCCCTACTAACACCAACGAGTACGTCTTCGAGCCCGCAAGCTGACGTATTAGCAGGATGTACTCACGAGATACTTTTCCTTGCAGGCCTTATGCCGACTGGCTGGATTTCGTACTCGCGCAGAAGGAAGTCCCTCTTTCCATCTCGACGAGTTACGGAGACGACGAGCAGACCGTCCCCCGAGACTACGCCATCCGCGCTTGTGCCGGATTCGCGCAGCTCGGTGCTCGGGGCGTCTCTGTCATTTTCTCGTCCGGAGATTTCGGGGTGGGCGATGGTAATCCCGATCCTGCGACCCAGGAATGTTTCACCAACGATGGACGTAACACTACGAGGTTTATCCCTGTGTTCCCGGCAACGTACGTTATCATTATCTCGTTTGATATATCTGTGACGTTTCCTGACAAACGTATGGCGATTAAACGAATAGCTGTCCATAGTGAGTCTTCTCCTGACCGCAGTTATGAATTGATGCCATGGTTATACTGATATGAAATGAATTACTTCTCTCTTCAATCCAGCGTCACCTCAGTTGGTGGAACTCAGTCGGTCCCTGAAGTAGCAGTCTCCCGATTCTTCTCTGGAGGTGGATTCAGCGATTATGTGCGTTTGCTTCATCTCTCCGTTTTGTCTGCATGGCTGATTAATTTGACCGTCGATGGGCCAACCACTAGTTCCCCCGGCCCTCCTACCAAGAGCGTGCTGTCAAGAAATTCCTGTCGACTCTTCCCAAGGGGCTGTACAAGGATCTCTACAATCCGTACGTGTTCTTCTCGCACACAATCGTAGTATAACAATTGAGCGACTTGTCTCCGTGTTTCTAGTGAAGGCAGGGGCTTCCCAGATGTTGCAGCCCAAGGCGACCGCTACCGCATCTTCCTCCGAGGCGTCGCCCGATCCATTGGCGGAACCTCCGCATCCTCACCCACCTTTGCAGGCATCGTCGCCCTCTTGAACGACCACCGCTTGCGCTCGCATAAGCCGCCTCTGGGCTTCTTGAACCCCTTGCTTTATACGAGGGGTCTCGCTGGGTTTAATGATATTACGTCGGGCAAGAATCCTGGGTGTGGCACGGAAGGATTTAATGCAACGGCAGGCTGGGATCCAGGTAAGGAGCTATGATTGGTTCAGAGTGTATGTGTGGAGAATATGGCTGACAACCCGATCTTGTTTTTTCTTCTAGTTACTGGTCTCGGAACGCCTAACTTTGGCAAGCTCAAGGACCTTCTCTAAATTATATCGCTTGTCATTGCTCTCATGATCATGTTCTCTTAATGCTTTTTACGAGGTTGAAATTCATAATTTAATTCTGAATCTGTGTCATATATTGGAACAATAGGTAGAAGCAGCTGAGTGCATAGTGGACGTAATAGATAACGGTCAAGTGCAGTCGAAGTTCATCGAATACTACTTTCTCATGCGTTTCTTGAACCGTTCCATTACCTGCCCAAGTGTCAACTATTTGAAGCATGCAGGAAAACGAGATGCAACATACCATTTCGTCTGTGGCCATCTGCGTCCGCTCATGATTTGACCGGTGGGAGTGATTGGCGCCGTCTTGAGGTGGTAGGCCCATCGCTTCAAGTTTCGCATCTCTCAGAATATCGGCATCGGATTTAGCACGTAAATTGGGGCGGTAGACTGCGAAGCATTGAGGGGTAAGATACACTGGTGTTAGAATGAAGGCCAGAACGTACATCTGGAAGCAACCAAATGCTCCTCGTCGTTGTTGACTTTCTTCTTCTCGTTCCGCTCCTCGGCTACCTGACGTTTCGCTTTCTCCGTTTCTTCAATATTCTTCAACCGGGTGCTGCAAGGTATAGAAGTCAGTGGCATGGCCGAATCACGCTTAAAAAANGCAAACGCACTCCATCCCAAGATCCACTTCAGGTATAGCAGTCAACATGGACATGCTACTAGTAACATTGCCCTCTTCCTTGGCATTGCTGGCACCAGTCTTCCAGCGTCCACTGGCCGCTTTAAACAACTCTTCTTCGGGGTCGTAGGGTTTCTCCTCTTCCTCCTCGTCTTGGTCGCGTGGTTTACCACGGACCTTGAGGTTCTCTTCAATGTAAGCCATCCTTGGAAAATGAGCAACCTGAACACTCGAAAGGACAAAAATAGATGGCGACATACATGTGCTTGTCCACGTCGAGAGTGTTGGTCTGCTGGGTAAAGTTGTTGGCTCGGACGACTCGACGAGCTTTAGCTTCCTTGTTCTCTTCTTCTTGTCTGCTCGCCATTGAGTCGATGCCCTTGGCATATGTAGAGAATGGCGCAAACGCACCCTTCGTCGTCCTGCCCGGCACCTTTCTTCAAACCGCCCTGGTCCTCTTCACGAGGGCGCTTCTTCTTTTTCTTCTTTTCATCTCCAACGTTCAGTTTGGCAACATCAATGCCTTCGCGTGCTCTTCTGAGCTTCCGCAACTCAATGAGGTCTGCGATTCTACCAAACATCAATGACTGAATCATTTTTGGGGCTTGCTGGGTGGACTGACGGTAAATTGGGCTCTTCCTCCTCTGCCTGGCCGCTATTACTACCTCCTTCTCCGTCTACCTGCTTATCTGCCTCTGAGTCCAGAGAGATTTCGCGGACAACGGTTTGTGGACGGGTTCGTTTCTTGAACATGGCGAGAGTTAGGAGAAAGTGGTGTCTGATGTGGCTGTGCAGTTGGATCACAGAACAATTGTTGCGATCAAATCTTCCTCCACGTTCTGAAGGCTGCCCACATCCTTTCTCGTGAAAACTATCGACAATGACTTGTCCTCAGGCGATACTCGCTTCCAGACCTTATCTCGGGTGCTTGCCACTGCCGTAGAGCCTCTAGTTTACGATCATCACCTGTTGTGATCGTGGTCTATGAACGGGACAGTGACTACAATAGCGGTCCTTATTGTTCTGGACATAGGCATGAGTTTCCTCGGGTTCAGAACAGAACCAGGTACCGCGTGCCGAACCCGTTCTATTGTCTGGGGACTGCAGCTACCACGTATGGCCATATGTTGACATTCTGCTGCTATTATTCTCGAGGCCCAGGGAAGTCCTGTGCAGTAATGGTTCCATTTCCCATCTGCGATCAAGTCATACAGCGCCTGAGCAGAGAACAATAACGAAAGACGCTATGAGTATGCTGCCTGGCTGCCTGCTTTAGGTTTCCTCCTCGTGCCCTTGCTTCCCACTCAAGGCTCGGTCTCTTCTTCTTTCTTTCTACTTTCATACGGTTGCTTCGTGCATTAGATCTCAACGGTATGTCATTCAATGTCGTCTGGTTATAGACTTAACTCAATCCTCTCTCTAGATACCCTCATTTTTTAACGACGCATAATGTTGACAACGCTGACTTCACGACCAATTGCTGCACCGACCACGACCCTCGGTCATACTTCCAACCGTTCTTTTCATCTTCCCCGCATTAAAGTCACTGCTGTAAGTTCTATTCGGCAAAGTTACCTGAATCCGTCCTGACTTATCCCTCGACAGACGTCTCTTCTGCGGAATGATAATCGCTTCGCCGAACTTCGACAACAAAACGCGCAGCGGCCAGCATGCTCACTCCCGGATCATATTCTTGAACGAATCTTCTTCCTTTGCGCATCGACAACCGTAGGATTATCGGTCACAGAGCTGTCGCTACCACCATCACCCAACCGTGCTCGCACCAACGGACCTGTGACATGGAGCTGGGTTTTGCTCACATACGTCTGCCAGAGGTGGAGGCAAATTGCCCTCGACTATTCCGAGTTGTGGTGCAACGTAGACTTCTCCCACCCTCGATGGTACGCAATAACTATCGCCCGCGCCAAGATGCAGCCACTGCAAATCCAGGCAATTGTTGGCCGACACAACCTCCAACAGATTCACCGCACTTTGCAGCTCGCTCATCGCATTGGAAGCATCCATCTAGATTCTTCATTACACCACATCCACGGGTTGTTGGACACCCTTGCTCACCCCAATCCCGCACTCGAATCCTTGACGGTGACAGTGAACACTGCGGGTCACGGTGTCCAGGGGCAAGTCTACCCCCCGCCCTCATACCCACTGGTGGGGCCCTCACTTCCCAGCATGAAGTATTTGGAACTTCACTCTACTCCTTTTTATCTTATTTCTGAACGCTACATTTCATTGACGGACCTTCATGTTTACGACCTCACGCCCTGCGAACGCCCAACATTACAGCAATTTCTCAGCACGCTTTCCAAGTTCTCACATCTCGAGCATTTGACGCTCGAGAATGCTTTCCCCCCTCGTGTCCAATTCCATCCCCTTCCCACAAGCAGATTCGCCATCGTCTTCGCCCAGCACCTCCCCNTCCCNGGTTCTCCACCCCAGAAGACCATGCCGTTGGTCAAGAGACGGCCTTCCCCCTTCCAGGAGAACCGCATCAGCCTTCCTCGCCTTTCGACGCTTCGTCTCTCCGGGTCCATCACAGAAATCGCGACCGTGCTTGATAGCTTGATGCTCCCTCCGGACGTCAGCCTTACCTGCGCCGTCACATGCCTCGAGGATTGGCAACAGTCCATGCCGAGGCTGGCAGAAGCTCTCAGCGTCCATTCGTTTGCAGCTGCTTCAGGTGGATGCCCTCTGCAGAGACTAGTGATCAGCGGACTCGAGGAGGCGGCATACCCACCAGCTATGGCCGGTGTTGTCTATGGGGGAGTGCATAACGGAGTCGCGCCTCTGACAGTCAAAGGGGTCAGGATTCGAGGATTTGCCCCTCCTCCCACCGAATCGACTTGTTCGAGCTCCAAGCGAACAAGGAGCCCCGTCAGGCCTGGGACTCCCTCCACTTCATCTCGCACTCAGATCCCTCTCCTTGACCTGACTATTGGGCCGGACTCCGATCCTGACTTCTCTTCGGACGAGATCATCATCCGCGCTCTGACCTACGTATGGAAGTCCCTCTCCCTTGGGTCAGTCCACTCGCTCGTCCTCCACGACCTCGACACCGTCACACAGAAAGCTTGGACACAATTCCTAAAGACCCTCCCATCCCTCCGTGTTCTCGACATCACCGGACACGCACCTTCCGGGTTCGTCTGGGCTCTCCTCCTTAATGCAGTAGCCTGCATCCAGAGGGAAGAGCGCGAACGCGAGAGGAGGGAGAAGCGCGAGAAGAAGGCGCTCAAGATCATCCAAGACGCTGCTGCTGCTGCAGGACGCCGACCCAACTCTCCCGAGTCTCCACCACACTCGCCTCTCCCTCCCACTTCGCCTTTGAGCCCCACGCCTTCGTCCAGCAGGAAGCTCTTCGTGCCGAGGTTGACGGATATCTATCTTCACGGAGTGGACTGCACGAGTGGAGGGTACATGGTTGCACCCGACGCACATGTAAACTCGGAACGGGATTTGGACGACTCGAGGTTCCTCGACGTCCTCCTAGCGTGTTTGCAGATGCGGTCCCAGGCTGCTTCGGCCGCTGCCGCCAACGCCATGTCTGGCATGCCCGTGCCTACTTCGGCGTCGAAGCTCCGGAGCATGAGCATCTCCAACTGCCGTGGCGTTCCGAGACAGACTGCACTCCTCTTCAGAGAGTTTGTAAGCCATTCGGTGTGGGACCAGAGGGGCATGTTGAAGGACGGTGAGGATACCGGGCTTGCGAGATATAGGAAAGTTGGTGTGCTTGGGAATGGGAGGGATGAATTGAGGCATTATTACAGGTTGAAGACGTTATTGGATGAGTTGGACTTCTAGATTACTTTATATCTTTTCTTTCTTTGTGTCCTCACCATTTCATTTTTCGTTCGAACCTTTGTTCCCCCTTTTTTTCGTTCTCAACAGTTGACCTGGTCCCCCCTTTGCCTTTGATACACGATACCCATTCAACCATTGTTTTATTAGCTGGCATTTGTACCATCACGATACCCTCATTGCATTGCATACTTACACACATCTCATGCCATTCCATGTAATACATATGCACGTATACATATCCGTTTTCGCACCAATGAACTCCGTCCAACCAATCATTGAAAGATCTGCTGTGAGGAGTAAGGGTAGTATATATACACGATTATTGTAGTTTACTAAAGTACTGGCGCAACTGTCAACGTTCTACGCTCTAGACTGTCAAGAGTGGTGATGTGACATGATGTGTTACCGGAGAATCTACTACCGTCTATCCTGTTCCTCCCCCTTCAGTGAAGGTCTCAACTCTCCCGTCTCCTCCGCGACCTGCATGGACTTGAAATACCGATCCATATCTTCATCGAAATCCGTCCCCTGCAAAGATGATCTTCGACGTCTCCTAGGCCTGTGCCGCTCCTTACCCTGTCCAGGCCCTCCTTGACCATACGAGGAACCGTCCGGCATATACCATGAAGACCTCCGATCATACTCAGATGCAGGCCCTCCTTGTACAGGACTCGGATCAACCTCAGGTCCACCCTCCGCACCATTCTTCTTCTTCGACCCACCAATCCTATACGTCCTCTTCCTCTTCGCTTTCACCACCACCTCCGCCTTGCTCTTCCCAAGCCTCGTACTAAGCCCGACAATACCCGCCGTCGCACCACCTCTCGATCGTCCTCCGGTTACGTTCGCGGTAGGACTCAGACTCCCAATACCACCAGCGTGGGAAGCACTGAAAACATCCCCAGCAACCGACGGCGCAGCAGTAGCACTCGCCGACGAACTCCTCACAATAGCACTCAAGGCCCTTGGCGGCCCGCTCCGCACAGCGAAATGCTCCACACTCCTCGTATACGGGCTCAACGTGTGGTTCGACTGCGAAAGGGTAGAGAGGTGGTGTATGGAGTTGTTGAGAAGTGAAGGACGCAGGACGATCTTGGGTGGGTTGCTCGAGGATCCACGCGCACTCGAGTTGGAGGATGGGTCGAGGGGGTTGCTGGGGAAGGCGGACGAAGACGTGCGTGTGGTCGTGTTCGACGAAACCGAGAGCCGGCGCNGACTTTGTGGACGGCCGATGCCAAGCCGGGGAGGGGAGGAGGCGATAGAGGATGGAGGGACGCNTTGGGGTACTGCGCATGCTGAGGTATTCTTCCTGTTGTTGGCGTTGTTGGAAGTTGCGTATACGTCGTTGTCGGATGCTTTCGTGGTCATCGTCTTCACCAAAAGCTTCGTCGTCGTCGTACTCGTCCTCATACAGATCGTATCTCTGCCGCTCTAGATCGTACGGATGAGGGAAGGGGTTACGGGCACTGCGTGGACGGGTGTAGATTGCATCTTCCTGTGAGGACTGGGCATACGCAGCCTTCTTCGTCGGATTGGTTTGAATGCCTTCGAAGGATTGGAATCGCTGGGCTGTCCCTATGATAGGTGGTGCGCTATTGGGTGGTATAGCACTGGCGAAATAAGGATTACTGGAATTGCGCGATAAAACACCAGGTGTTCCAGATCCCGCATTGGCTGCAGAAAACACGCCGGCTAAATTCCTGGACGAAGAGGAGGCAAGTCCCGTTCCTAAATTGGAAGCAATGATACCGGGAGGGGACTGAATCTGGGATTGGGTGTGAACGACCCTTGGCCGAGTTATGGTACCTCCTCCAATGGCTGGTATCGTTTCATACTCCATTTGTGGTTCAGGAGGGGTGTTGCTTTGAACAGGCCCGGACCAATCAACAAAGTCAAAGGAATCGCCCGCCAACCCCTCCTCTTCGGTTAATGATCCAGAGGAATCCTGATAGTCGCTTTCGTCGTCGTCGATGGTGCTGCTGGCCAAAGACTCCTCAGCGAGGTCGACCAGACCTTTGTTCGCTTGGAAGAGGTTACTGAATCCTTTGAACACGGGTTTGGTAGGCAGGCCTTCCGGGCGTAAACCATACGTCGGGTCGAACGGCTCGTCTTCGGGATCGTGGGGTGTAAGTGTACTCGAGGAAGAGTTGGAAGTGGTGTTAGTGATGGGTGGGGCGGAGAGAGGTGACAACAGCCTGTTGGATGCCGTGGACATGCCAGCGGTAGAGCGAGGTCGTTTCGAGGTGGAGAGAGGTGGGCGGAGAGAGGGAAAGACATCCGATTGGGCTCCTCTGTTTCTGCTGTACTGGGCAAGAGGAATATCTGGCGTTGACATAGTCTCCAGGCCTTGTCGCGAGGGTGTAGGGGGAGGTGCTTTTTTCAGAGAACTTTGGTTTTGCTTCTGATATGGTGTTTCCACTTTCGCCTTCACCCATTGTTGACTTAGCCGGTGAATGATAGAAGGCAAATCCTCTCTGAACATTTGGCGTAGTTGGCCTTCAATTTCACGCTGAATGAAACTTTGGATGACGGCAATGGAGTCGAACGTCGAGCTGATGTCAACATTTTGGAGGGGGTCGGTTTTGAACACGATTGTAATGCCTTTTTGCTTCGAAACCACCAGAACGACGTAGGACGACAGTTTAAAGTGCGAAAGTCGGAGGAGCATCGGGACGACCAAAGGTTGTTTGGCAGCAAGCATTCCTGTAGACCCCGACAGCTGGTGAATGTCTGGCAATTTATGATTCAAGGGGTTTGCCTGGAGATTGTCTGTGAGAGACCCTAGACGCTCAGAGAGCAAGGAATCCGCACCTGAACTTTGGTCTTGAGCACCAGATGAGCGTCGCCGTTGTAGGTGAGACGGAAAATTCCTCGAAACTGGTCCGTAGTGAGGTCCCCAATGTCTCGAATCTCCAGCTCTGGGGGCTAGAACATGCTTCAACAACGAGCAAGAAAAGCTAGGCGAGGTGATTGACCTGGGTTCCCATCTCGAGCTCTACGACCTCGATTTTGTCGGCAATAATGGGTGGCTTGTTGCCCTTGTTAAGGGCCGTGTTGAGCATTTGGATGGCATCGTAGTGGAACTGGTCTGAGAAACGAGGCCAGCTGAAGGTGAACGACATTAACGAGGACTATAGCGGGGTGAGCATGGAGGCCACGGAACAAGGAGGGATGTGCACTAGGGTTAGGTTTAGGCTCGTGTTTGGGCTGACAT